>JAGPOY010002614.1:0-14519 GCA_018983105.1 Silene uniflora | reverse complement strand
CTGTAGTGAGTAAAGTCATTAAAACGACAAGTAGTAATTGCCCAGCACATCTTTGAAGAGTGTAATGTTCAAAATACAGGGTATAGACTGTAGCGATGCTGTAGTTGATAAGTTCTGTCCAATAATCTGTGACACTCAATAGGAAGCAGTAAAATTACAAACTTTATATGATGGGTAGTTGGGTACACAATGCAGCTATCTCCACTGCCTCGAATAAAGCCCCTTTTAATTGGGATGGTGCCAAGGGAGAAAGGTTGTGTATTTGATATGTGGAAAAGCAACAAACTGATCTACATAAAAACAGAAGTAATATAAATAAATAAAAAAAAAAATGGTTCCCAAGCAGTTCAATAACATAGAGAAAAAGCATACTCTAGCAGATGATAACGATGACAAATAAAAAATTTAAAGCTCTTCTAATATCTAAGCACTCCCTAGGTAACATATTGCTATTTTCCAAAGATGAACTCGAAAATACACCAGGAAAAAGCCAGAAGTTTAACAACACGGATGTAACAAGGTTAATAAAACAAAAGTAACAGGTCAATTCTATCCGTCATTTTTTGAATTCTTCATCAAAATTCCCATAACTCATATCATCTACAATTAATCAAACCATTCTTCCGAGTTCTGAGCTCCACCAGCACATATTTCAATGATAAGAGACTAAACCCTAAACTTCTCCACAAGCATAGCTATCAAACCCCTCCAAACTTAATCCAAATAAAGCGCGACCATCATAATAATCCCCACTGTCCACAGTCACTATATATTTTCCTCAACATTCTCGCCCTTCAATCCACTTCAATGGTTCAATTCCGCCTAAAAAAGCCACAAACAACCATTCCTAAATGCCGTACTGAATATTTTCGATTACAATTTGTCGACTGAAATCGGAACGACTCGCCCCACTAGCCATCAATAGCTATAGTGAACAAAATCATCTTCAATTCGAATTTGATGATTTCGCCCAAATAAGAACACCGCCCACAGCTGAATCAAATCGAATAAATAAACCGACGATAATCCAATCAATCAATCAATCAATCAATTAAATTCAATAAAAAGCGACAATTAATTCGAGAAAATGATAGAATACCTTAGGAGTACGAGCAGCATCGGAATCACCAACAGCTGCAATCACGCGACGATAATTTACCGACAAAGGGACGGACAACATACGTCGAATCTTCTTACTATTCTCGCACAACCCATGCATAATATCCTCGCATTTTCCCCAATTTTCCTTGCTTTTATCAACATCAAAATCTCACCTAACCCTAATCAATCCTCTTATCACATCAAAATTCAATCAAACAAGACTAAATCCACCTCCTTCTATTACACAAAACCCTAACTTTTCTCAAAAACTAGGGTTTGACAGTATCCATATAACCCAAAACCCTAATTAAACAACCTCAATCGATCTTAATCGACCTTAATCGAATAAAATAGTTGCAGATCCAGGAAATTGGTTGCGATTTGGGGGAAATCGGCGATCTATGGAAGAAATTTGGGGGAAAAGTAGAAAGAGAAAGTGAGTTCGA
Organism: Silene uniflora; assembly: GCA_018983105.1. Taxonomy (NCBI): domain Eukaryota; kingdom Viridiplantae; phylum Streptophyta; class Magnoliopsida; order Caryophyllales; family Caryophyllaceae; genus Silene; species Silene uniflora. The sequence goes on along the minus strand of JAGPOY010002614.1, from coordinate 12,972 downwards.
AGAGAGAGAAAAGAGATTGGGGAAAAAGAAGAAAGGAGAAGTAAAGGGGACCCGAGTAGGCGCGGCAAAAGGAAAACACGGGCAGGATGGGCAGATTGGGACAGTAGAGGACGGGCAGCGGGCCCGTTGATTGTGAAACGACGGATAATGATCATTTTATGTTAAAAAGTGATCAATCGTTCTCGTCTTACCTTCCCGGGACAGAGTAGGCCGCTGGGTTAGGGACAGCAGGGATATCTCCGTTTTAAGGGCAAATAATGATCGTTTTATGATTAAAAGTGACCACTCGATCTCGTCTTTTCTTCCCCGGCAGAGACGGGAAGTGGGGTAGGGGCAGTAGTGATGATGAGGTGATGTTAGGTGACAGGCATGATGGAATGTGACAATCAAGTAAGTGATGTGTAAATGTGTGGAAGTGTGTTTGTGACTGAATTAATGACTCTCACTTTGTGACTTGTTATTGTCTTTCCTTTCCCCGTGGGCACTTGACTCTGACATTCTCTTTTAGGGTAAATATTATTTTATTATTTATTATTTATTACTTCGTATTAATTATTATTATTATTTTATTATTATAATATTTGATTTGATTTTTATACTTCCTCCATTCCAATGAATTCTATACATTTCACTTTTTGGGCACTATTCATAAGTCGAGTGAATCTTCGATACAACTTCTAATATATAGCATAAAAGATAGTCATGTGAGATCTTGTTTTAATTGTCTTACCGTGTACATTGTGAATATCCAATTTTTATAATTTTTATAAATATGTAACTAAAGATAATAACAAAAGAAAACGGGTATTGACAAACGTGAATAAAGCAAATGTATAGAATTGATTGGAATGGAGGAAGTACTATACTCCCTCCATTCAACTCCACAAACTCTTTTCTTTTTTCACGTTTGTCAACGCACGTTTTGCGCGGTAAATGTCGTTAGTAACTTATTTGCAAAAATTATAAAAGTTATACTCCCTCCTACCCATAACTAATGTCCCATTTGCCAATTTTGTTTACCCACACAAATGTCCCATTTGACATATTTATGACTCTTCTACCCTTTGTTTTTTTCATTATTAACAACTCAACTCACTCTTAAGTCTTACCCATTACTTTTCATTATTTAACTCACCTCATTCTTACCCTCAAACAAAACTTTTCATTATTTAACTTCATTCCTTAATTCCCGTGCCCCTACCCAAATGGGACAGTAGTTATGGGTAGGAGGGAGTATATTTTTAATGTACTCGTAAAGACGAATCAAATAAGATCCCACATGAATATATTTTCACTTACGGATTGAGAGAAAATTGATAGTAAATGCTCACTCGTGAATAGTGTCGAAAATAGATAATGGTCTTGTGGAGTTGAATGGAGGGAGTATTAGATTATTAGATTCATTCATAGTGTGTTTTACATGTGGGTAGCCAGGTAGGTAGTAGAGCTGGTAAACGAGTCATTTGAGCCGGGTTTGCAAGAATTTGGGTCAGGTTGGGCATGACGAGTCATTTTCGGGTAGATTGTTATCAAGTTATTTGGAAATAATGATCAATATCAGATAATAAATATTCGAGTCGGAGCAATTCGGATCCAACAATTCAGGTTCGGGTTTGGCAGTTTTGTCATGTCTAGTTAGTACTCCATATGTCCCAATGAAATAAAGCAAGTGTAAACTATTGACTGGGACGGTGTGAGTAATTGGTACGTGGTACTGGGTGTTGTGGCTAGATCTCGCAAACGGGACATTAAATTGGGTGTAATTCGGTTTGATGGGATTTGTTTCATTCATGATATTGCAAACATTTATTCCACAAATAAGATTATACATTCAGATTTACAAAATCATTGTACAACTATGTTATTTTTAATTGAGTTTTTGAGCTTTTCAATGTTTATAAATTATACTCCCTCCTATTCACTATAATTGCCCCACTTTTCATAAACGGATTATTCAAGTAATTGCCCTGTTTCCTTTTTTGGTAAGTTTTACTCTTATTTTATTCATCCCTCTCTCCTCCCACTAAACCCCACAAAACTCTTTTACTTCTATTTTATTATTTTCTTTAAGGTTTTGGCCCCACAATTCCTTATTTAACTCATAATAATTCACCCCTCTCTCATATCATCAACCCCACACAACTCTTTTACTCTTATTTTAATAATTTTCCTTAAGTACCGCGCCCATATCAAATGGGGCGATGATAGTGAATGGGAGGGAGTACTGTAATTTTTTTTACTTTCTAATAAAATAGTTGATTTTTTAAAATTGAAAAAATGTAAAGAATAAAGTGACAAGGTGAGTTAGAGGTTCATTTTTTTTTGCTTTGATGAGTTAATAGTTGAGCCTATAAGTTTAGATCCAAATATGAGTCAACCTTAAGCCTATCAGAGCTCAAATCAGTTAGCACTCCTAAATCATACTTTAAGAAAGATGTGATTGAGTTCAAGAAAATCAAGACGAGATCGAGCATTGATTTCAAGAGATTGAGTTTTAACATACGAGCGGACCTTGAACTTAGCCAAGCTTGGTATAGGCTCGGCTTGGTCACAACCTTACATCACAGTGTTAACTGTTAAGCGATTCCCAAGTGTGAGAACAATTGGAAGGGGGGTTGCGAGAGGTCACAAGCAACAAAAAGAATTGTAACAACTACTGAAGCAATACAAAAAAACAATTTTTTGCGACCTACAAACAAATCAAAGAACAGATCTATGTAAATAAAATTCTTATAAAAGTTGACAATAGTATTATCACAATACATATTATTAATTATTAATCATGTAAATTCGGCACAAATTGCAAGAAAATGACATGAAATGATTTGCTTAATGGTTGAACAAAGCAACAAAGGAGAAAACCAAAGAAGACGCGACAATAGCAGCAAAGACTGGCATGGAAAATGCAGACCCTGTAGCAGCCGGAGGCTCAGCAGATCCCCCAGGTGATGGTGCTGGAGCCATGCCTGCATCTAGACCCGAGACTTCAATCGCCAACATCACTACTACGGCAACTACCATAATGAGCAATGCGTTCACTTGTGCCATGCTTAAAATTTTTTCTCGAAATAATGTGTATAGCAACTTAATGAAAAACAAAGTTGTGAGAATGTTTGATGAACTAGAGCGATAATAAGGCGATATATATACAGATTAAACAGGCCTGCAAATGCAAGAATTATGTGCACATTCAGTGTATAAACGTGTAAGCAAAGCTGTTTGGCTGCAATTGATTGTGCTCTTTTATTTCTTTCCTTTTCAATATGTTTATACAATCAATTATGGAAAGATCAATTGTTTAGCTGTCATTTGATTTTGTTCTTTATTTAAACTTTTTAAAAATAGCAGTCAACAGATGCGATATATGTTAGAACGGATTCACCTCCTAACCTCGTGACTAAGGGACGAGGTAACTAACAGAGTTGAGGAGCAGTTCCTGTTCAATCCCAACGACCAGTCCTATGCTAAGCAATCGATTGTCGGATTTGAAACTCACAAAATGGTTCTAACCTTCGAATTTTGAATTGAATGTATCCCAGTCTTTTCGGTTAACTCTAAACAAATAAATCCTGATGATAATATTTCTCTGAACAAAATCGCGTAAAAAGACAGAGTACTCCAATGGATCTGCTATACTGCTCTGCTAAACATATGGATAAGCAATTTGGATGGAATATGGATCCATGTATACAGATTTTGATCAAACATAATCCGATCCATATGCGTCCGTTTCATTTCATCACGGAATCAACTAGGATTCACTCACTACTTAATGCTAGTTTTCATTCGATTTAGTTTAGAAAAACATACAAGCCAAAACTGAAAACGAGTTAGACATGAATGGTTAAATATTTTCATTTGCAATTCGCGACACTAGGCATTAAATAACATAGCTATCATATATCGATGATTAGCCAAGAATTGCGTTCCACAAGTGAAGCCAAATTTAACAAGTCCTTTTATTTTATTTCTATTTTCAATGTGTGTCAAAAGCCAAAGAATAGAAATCATTTGCATTTCTTATCAACTTCCAACACTAAATCGTGGTGAAGACGAAGGGTATCTAAATTTAGGTGAAGACGAAGAGAATCTAACTTTAAAACTGGTCCAAAACTAGGCAAAAAGGCTTCTAAATCAATATCACCCAACTACATGGGGTTGCTCTCAATATAGCAAGAATAAGTTGGCACAATGGCACATCATACTTTACTCTAAAAAAACCGAAACACCCAAAGTTGACAATACTGATAACTTTCCCTAAGCAGTAAGCACTATACTGATCAATGTTACTCGGTAGTCAGTACCACTTGGCCATTAGAATAACTGTAACAAAATGCATAAAGCGTCAAATCGTCAATAGGGCTGCCAAACTCGCAAACTTATATGAGACGGTCTAACTCGCAACTCTTAACAATCTTTTCTGATACAAGACTGGCTCATTATTCCCTAAATTGCCGAAACTTCATCTGGCCTGATCATCATTCTGACAACTACTAGAAATCTGCGTATTTCAAACTCAGACTCCCCAGTTCAACAGGTCCTCTAGAACAAGATTGTACCATGCTATAGCTATTACATAACAAAATTACACAGCCGAGCATTGACCTTCAGAAGATTCATAAGCCTCTCCAACAGACAGGCTTGCACATGTCAGTAGATACATGACAATTTTACCCATTCAAGAAATTTCAAGAAATAAGAGATAAGCAAGCAACAAAGTAACGACTAACTACGCTAACTGAAGAAATGTTTCACTGCATCAAAATTTGGCAGCTTTTCTTATATACGGCGGAAAAAAAAGAAGGTAAATGTCAAGACGATAAATTAAAGAGCAAAGCACATACAAAGTGGCTTCAACTTCATGTTTACAGATCCAGCCTCCACAATCAGGATGATTGAATGGGAAAGGACCGTGTATAAATTTTAATGGTCTATGAGAGGTCGGTCAATCCACCAGTATCCATTCCAGTGCCTTTGCAATCAACCACCTGCTTTATGAGGGTCAAAATATCTACATAGAGGAAATGGGTCACCGCTCACTGGCCATTTATCTGAATCGGCACAAACCCTAGCAATTGACCAGGTAACAAGAGCTTCTGCCCATCTTTGGTGGACTGAAAGAGCACAAACAATTGGTTAGCAAAACCACCAAACAAAGAGTATTGCACTCTCTGAGTCTCTGGTTAAAGTGTCCTAGTACTAGGCTGACCAAGGGTAGAAAAACACTCGTATTTACGAAACATCAAATTTTATTTTACACTCGTATTAAAATGAGGATGAGCATATTTATGTCAAGAATTACTCAACTTGAATGTCTTGCATCTAAAAGCTTAGGCTTAGAGTTCATAGGTTATTCTTGCTTATCAGACCACCCTAAAAATCGATGTGCGACTGTGTGAGCAAGAACAGGGAAATTGCAAATTTAACATTTAAGCTCAGTTTATTATACCTCAACTTCCATGAAGACTCCACACACTGTACACCCCATACAGATATTAGCCTTGCCATGAACGTTGCTTAAAGCTAAGCCTCTCTGGGTCCCAGCCACCATCAGGTTCTTTCCTCTTCAAAACACCGCCTTCCATAGAATATAAACTTGATTGCTCATTTGTTAGAGCAAGTGGACCCATATTAGACATGGGTCGCGACAGACTGCGCAACGTCTCATCTCTACCTTCTACATCTGGACCTGCATTGAGATCTAAGCCCTGCCTTCCCCATTTTTGAGCATTGTCCACAGTGACAGTATTGCCAACATCTGAAAGACCAACAACATAAGGCCGAGGATACTGGGAAGAAACGTTCAGCGCACTTCCTACTAATTGAGAACCAACTGCAGGGATACAAAGTCGTCCACCAGAAGAAAGATCCATAAATGCAGTTGATCCACCTGGGAGAGAAGATGACGCCAAGGGTAAGCTGGTACCGAAGGGGAAAACTGGGTACTGAAACTGTGCAGAAGGAAAAGGAACGGCAGGAGAAGACAGAACCGGACCCCTATACATATCTGGGTGAAATGCCATGGGGCCTGCCGGCCCGGCCCACATTCTGGGTGGGCCACCAGCGGTACCAGCCATAGGGAAAGGCTGTACCCTATCAGGCAAACCCGCAGGAATGGATATGGCTGAGAACGGGGTACCAGCACTATACCATGGGTTGATGGTCCCCATTTCAGTACAGTTAACTTGTAGACCAACAGAAGGTTGAGTGTAGATATTTAAAGGTAAATGTGTGTTAACAGACAGAGAATCAACAGTAGCTTCATCGGCTGATGGCCCGTTATTCAAATCAAAGTCTCTACGACCACTATCACTGTTGGAGGGAGCGCTTGATGATGATAATCTTATTGTATGAAGTGGCATGTCAAATCTATGAATGGGTGGTAAAGGCTGACCCAAATCCAGAGCTTCATCAACTCTATTCAGATCTAGGTCCAAGGCTCCACCATTACGTCTAGAAGCGACACCTGTAGGTCTATTATTCATCTCAAACAAATCCTTTTTGCTTGTTTGGAAATCATTCATCTGACATTCCATGTCTTCCATAATCCTTTCATCAGCCACATTCAGGTCAAACTCTAAGCGTGCCCGACCTTGTTTCTCATTATTAGTATCCGAAATATGTTCCTTATTTGCAGAAGGAGAGATTTCAGAGACCTTCCGAGGTTCAGCTGGACGAAATGCACTTGTGGCAGCTGATCCTCTCCATCCAAGTTCCCCTCTATTTCTGAGCAGGTCCTCAGGAGGCAAAAAAGGCCCTTTTGCAGCAGCAGCCACTGTAACTGAAGCAGGTAGACCAACAGATGTGGAAGCAACCGAACATGAAGGCAATTGACAATTCAAACGCCCATCTGCAAAGGTGCTTGGAAGGTCTCCATCTTTGCTATCATCTACATCAAATCCTTCATTTAAATCAAATTCAAGCTTCCTATCCGTAAAAGAGCTTCCCATAGAAGGCGAAGAAGGCTTCGTAACAGAACGGTTCTCACCCTCTGCATCGTCACCTTCAAAAGCAGGTAACTTAGAGTCTTTAGAATAAGAATCCAGCTCTTTATTCTGAGCAAGGGAATATGAGTTCATTTTTGAAGTATGAGCAACAGGTGTGTCTTTATCGACAAGATCTTCCTCATTACCCTTAATATTCTGGTCAAAGGAACCTGAATCAAGTACAGAAATTTCTTTCTTCTGAAGGGTCAGAAGACCATCCTCCCCATAACCCTTAATACTATGATCAACATCATCTTTCAGATCAGTGAACTGTCCTGGTAGTAAGTCGTTTACACATGATGAAACCCCACCTTTTTCAGCTCTACCCACAGATTCTATAGCCTTCACAGGAGACCACTTATTTATTACACCTTTACTTTCCCGCCCTTCCGTTAGATCATTCTTCTCGTCAACGTTTGCTGACAAGACTGGGACTTCTTCGGCAGATCTTTCAAGATTTTCTTTCTTCAAAGAATCATAACCAATTTTGTTTTCAGTAGCCGAAAAGGTAGCAGTATCGTGAGGTGTACAAACATGAATATCATTTTTAATTGGTGGCTTTGACTCATGCCCTTGATCTGAACCTTCACTAGATGCAACACGAGTAGGATCCGCAGAAGGTATCCCAGAACCACTAAGCTTTCCACCAGATCTAAAACATGAGTCTCCATTGGGCAGCAGATGCTTGCCACCTTGCTGCTCGTGTTCTGAAACACCTAATGAAGTTTTTTGTATCTGGCCCTCAACATCAGCCGAAGCTTTAGACTGATTTGGTTCTCCAAGAGAAACCTCAATGTCGCCATTTAGCTTTGTCCTAACAGGGTACTCACTGCAGAATCCCTCTGCCACAGAAGTGCTCCTCTGAGGCGAACAGACAGGTGAAGGTGCAGTTGACTTTGACATTTCCCCAGCTGCAACACTTGCCAGCAGATTCATACCAACTACGTCTCCGGCTGACATAGGTAGCTTAGATTCCGAGTACTTCACACAACTTTCAATTAATGCATTTATGGAGCTTAGTGAAGAATCATGCAACTCACTTTTGGGTCCTGACCCAGTTTTTTGGGCATCAGTCAAATTTCCAGCCTCACCACCAGCCGGACAGTGTCCGGAATCTAAAGCAGAAGATGGTAAACCATCAGTTTCATCACATGCAGTTGCCACATCTTTGAGCTCATTAATTTGCCAGGACTTTGTGCTCATGTCTAAAACACTATTATTCCGATAACCATCAGTTTTTTCCTTTGAATTACATTCTGATTGACCAAGCTTATCGGGAATCACAGGGGACGAAGCTCTACTGTTCATAGATGAAGGATCTTCAAGACACCCTCCATTAACATTTTGACCAGGAGTACGTCCTCGATTACTAATTCTAACTATTAGCTTGTGATTGTTACTGTCAGCAACAGGGATATCACTAGCCTTTTCGCATGATGGGGGTTGTGAAAACTTTTCCGAAGCAGATATTCTTGTCAAGGAAGAGTGTTTTAGTGATCCACCTTCCCGGTGAACAGTGGAAGCAGTTACACTATTAAGGCCGTTGGCAGCTTTCCTATGCCTGGAAGCACTTCCAGTACTCTTGTTCAAACTTGCTGAACCTGAATTGGAGCTCCTCGCATCCTCCTTAACAGCAAGGCCCAAATTTTTGACATTGTCACCAGAACAATGGCTGTTTGTCTGCGATTGGCTAGAACTGCTGCTTTTTTCATCCTTTGCTGCTGATAAAGGACGCTCTACGCTACCACTAAAAACAGAGGTGTTTAGATTCCCATCTCTCATGTTGGCACTAGTAGATGTAACAGAAGATGGTAACTTCACAATGGCTGGAGATGCCGATGCACACTTGGCAACTTCTCCCTGAATTGATTTAGCTGGGGCTGATTTTGACGAAGAAATATGCAAAGGAGAGTTCTTCATGACGGCGTCAGATGCACTGGAATGCCTTGTCACACCACAAGATCCTTCATTCCGCACTCTGGCTGACCAAGAAACACCCTGACTAGTAGCTGACCTTGAATCATTACCACTCATCTCCGCCTGAACACGTTTTTTCCATGTATCAACTAAACTCCTTGCTTTTTTGTGAATTTCTGAATTTCTGTGTGATCTCAAAAGATTTACAGATTTTCCAATGTTGCACATCTGCAATGCATTAAGATTAACAGGGAGTCTCTCCAAGGCACGAAGCAGAGTCCGAAGAAAGTCCACCACTAATTTATCGTGATTTCTAGGGTTATTGGAGTCCCCAATCTTGCCCTTGTGGACTTCCCGGAGCCATTCATCCATGATAGTTAGACCTCTAAGCTCAACAAATCGATTAAGGCAGTCATCCTTGTCAGTGGCAGCTATAACGCCAGCCAACAGGGACCGACATGGTATATCAATTCTCGTCTCGGATTTATCAGAGTGCATGAGTTGAACTAGTCTTTGTACTGCTTTAGAATCTACAAGACTACCATTCTCAGTTAATTTTGCGATTTCTGACTTCAGCAATAATTCTGGGCTCATGCCACTGGACTCTCCATCATTTACTTTAGAAGAATACTCACGTTTCACAAGCTCAGAACCCTGATCATTTCGTTCCCTTTTCTTTCCTTTTGACTGAGTATGAAATGCACTAGTACTGTTCTGCACACTGTCAGGACTGTGTTTTAGCTGTGACGTGGACGTCGATGTTGACGTTGGACTATTCACTGGTTTTGGCGAACGACCCCCTTGCTGCTGAACTGTTGCATGCATTTCTAATTGTGATTTATGTAACAACTGATCTACTTCTTCCCGCCAACCCTGAAGAAATCAAATAGATAAACCACCAAAGATTATTTTTAAAATCTACGAAATTGGATTTTTTAAGAACCATGCGAAACTGACAAGGCACTCACATTAATAAAGTCTTTATCCGTTAGCCACCACAAACGCTTGTTTGTAGTATCATACACTCGTCTACAGACGAATGAGGATACTCCTGATGGCAGTTCAACACCTTTAGGCAAAAATGCAACTTTGCAAGGATGTAAAAGTGACGCAGCTGGAATTTCATCCCGATGAAAAGAGTAGAAAACTTCGTTAGGCGCAGCTTCTATGGCAACGCCTTTCGGAAGTTGGACGTCTGCGGGCCGATAAAGCCAAGTCACACCTAGCTGAAATAGAGTCTCCTTGTCAGACCCCAATGAATGAATTACCCCTATGAAAGGAGGGGACTGTTGTTGTGGTTTGAAGAGAGCACAATCACCAATGCGAATTTCCTGTACAAAAACATCAAACCTCACATCAACCTCACAACATAATCACCAATGCGAATTTCCTGTACAAAAACATCAAACCTCACATCAACCTCACAACATATGATATACAAGTCATCTAATAACTATATATTTTCGTTCCGTAACAGGTATGCTATATGTAGGCAGCCTCTCAGGGGAATATGAGAAGGCAGGCTTGTAGAAAGGTTAAGTTTAAACAAGCATGACGTGAAGAGTGCCATGTTCAAAATACACAGCATCTCTGTAGTCTGTAGTTAAAACAGCAGTTGAATACATAAATTTTCTGCAATATTTTGTGAAACTAAACATAGATACACAAGATCCTCGATAAAAAGTAGTAGCATCACAAACTTCATAAGTCTACAAGTTAATAGAATTTAATGCGGCTGCTAAGCTGCTTCTGTTCTCCAGCCAGCTAAAGCTATGCATTTGACATGTAAAAAAGCAAAGACAATTTAGCAGCTCGCTGGTATACAGAACGGAGCCATAATTTTGCAGCTGATGGCAATAAAAACAATAAAAAAAATAGAAGTTCCTATGACCTCTACAACCCTCTAGACTAACAGATTGCTATTTTATGGACGAACTCGAACGTACCCCAGAAAACAGCCAGAATTTAGTAAAACTGGTGTAGCAAGTTGATTTACTTTGTCACTTTCTATTGTTTCTTGCATAAGTCGATGTAAATATCCAAACCAACCGACTTAAAATCTTCAACAAACAAGACCCATCTTCTGAGCTTCAGTGCTCCCCAACACATAATTCCATGACGAGGAGAATCTAAACTTCTACAAAGTATAACACTATAACATAATCACCCAAGAAGCCCCTCCAAACGGGTGAAACATATAAATCCCTTATTGTTGAAATCCATCAAACATCCTAAATGTTCTCCCTCTTCAACCAGTTTATTCGTTCTATTCCATCCAGAAAAGCCACAAACCCACAACTCCCACAATCTACACTCAATATTTTCATCATTTTTTGACTATGTAAATCATATTACTTCCAACATTTCCATTTCCAATAGAGCAAAGGACTCGTTATTCTTTGGTTCCATGTCTGAAATACAACAAATGGCTCACTAAACTGGTTCAATTTTTATTTTCTATTTCAAAGTAGCGGTCCTTCAATACAATTCTTAACGCAATTTTCATTCAGTCACTTAAAAACCGTCGCCCTGTGTCGTTAATATAGGTGTAAGGCAGCGTTCATCAGACTCCCTACCGAGGCATTTGCAGACCCCCTCGAGCCATAAGCCCATAACGCTATTGTCCAATCGACAACTGAATTCGGCCATCAATACTTACAATTAACCATAAATAACCATAAAAGAAAACATTTTTAATCGAAATTGGATCGAATTAGCTCATACAATCAATTAATTAATCAATCAAATGAATAACTTTAAGAAATGAATCAATCAGCTCAATAAAAAATTTCAGAAAAATACCTTTAAAAAGGAACCAGTTGCAGAAACATCGGAATCAGCAACAGCTGCAACAACGCGACGAGAATGAACAGACGAAGGGACGGAAACCATGCGTCGATTCCTCTTACTATTTTCACGTTTTCCCCAAATTTCCTTCCTTGAATCAGCATCAATAATCTCACAAACCCTAATCCTCAAATTCACCAAATTCAATCAACGAAAACAACATAACTAAAACCTAATTCGATCCTCTTATCAAAGAAACCCTTGATTTTAGTGTAGAACTAGGGTTTGATAGCATATATAATAAAAGTATTGAAAATCAAAACCCTAATTAAAGGATGTAATTAATTGAGGTGAATAAGTGAAGATTCGGATAAGATTAAAGAGGAAAAAATTTAATTGGGAGATAGGGAGGAATTAATTAAAGAGACGTTAGCGGAAATGGAGGGTGATTTCGCGATCTTGTATTAAGAAAGACGGAAATGGGGAAAAAAGGAGGGAGCAGCTACGAGTGGCTTCAATGCGTACGATCGAATAATGTTTAGGGAGTCTATGACTCTATGTTCAAAGTGTTTAATTGTTGGGAATAATTCACACGGTATCCCCGAGGTTTGGCTTAATTCACGTGGTACCCCTGCGTTTAAGTTTGTGCACATGGTACCCCTAAACTTTTGTTTTAGTGCACCATCTGCCCTTGCCTCTTATTCGGTTATAACGGTGTTAACTCTCTTCTCAATCTAACACCTTTTCCCCCTCAACCTAACATCTTTTCCCTCCAATTTCACTCATAAAAAATAAAAAAGTTACATTTCTCTCACTTTTCATAACCACCTCACTCATAATAAACAAATAAAAGAAAGTTCATGGGTACCAATTTCACTCATAAATGAGATATTGAATAGTCTAAATTTTGATCATACCCATTGAAATGTCTTCCCATAAAGACTCCATTAATTCTTTGGTTTTGTAATCCATGCTAGTTTTAATTCTAATCAAGCTTCAACTTCCTCTTTTGGCCACAATGAACTGGAATTTTCATCTTTCTCTTTTTAACCCACAATACTTGGTTTTGATTCAGAAATTCTTCCAAGTACAGCTGAGGCCTAACATCCCAGAAAAATTGTCGTGCTGCAAGATCTTTTGCAAGAAGAAAGTGTAGCTGCATCTTTTGTAGCCGATATCGATCTTTCACAAATCAAAAGTTTATGTTGTTTCTTGATTCTTTCAATTTGTTGCATCTTCCACTCCACTTCTCTTGGCTTCCAGTAATTTGTTTTGCAACTTC
>JAGPOY010002613.1:0-14520 GCA_018983105.1 Silene uniflora | reverse complement strand
TGTGTAAGGGTGTTACACAAGTGAAAGTTGAGATTGCGTAAGGTTTCCGACAAAACCATATTCGAAACACATAAGGATGGTTGATGAACCATTATGGCTATCTTATTTAAGGAGTAGATATGCTAGAATCGTTCTAGGCAATTAAGAACAATAAGAATTAAGAACAACGAAAATTGAGTACATTTGCATCATGAGATGTGCAAGAGGGATATGTCCCGCAGACTGTGAAAACAGTGGGAGTTATTCAAAAGCTGAGAGCCTATGTCCATAGTGGATTTAGACGAGTACTCAGATAATTTTTGTAATGCAAGAGTATGTATTACAAAGGAAAACATGTATGTAGTAAGATTGGGTAAGTTGTCAAGTGTTGCTAAAACCTACTTACCAAAACCTTCTTAAAGGTTTAACATGATAAGTCATTTCAATTGAGTTGAGATGAACAATTACATACAAGATCTAATTGGATTATAGAATGTGAAGTAGTAATCAGGTATTGACTACTCATATGTGATAATCACATTTATCGTTTGAGTTTTTATTAACTCATCTTATACTTTGTTATATCCAATGGGTTGTAAAGAAAAATTTTGAACCCCATTAAGGTGAACTGGATCAACATAGTATTCGCCCCTAGTTGCTAGTGTGAGGTGACGTCTCGAAGTGACTAGAGTGTGATGCGATTGATGGCAAGTTCAAGTGTCATAGAGTCATATGGGATGACTAGTCGATCACATAGGCAGACGGTTGGGAACACTCTGTCGGGCTAATGACCGCTTATAGAGCTCTGGCAATTTATATAAATAAATAGCCTGGTCGTGGCGGGAGCTACTATCGTATTCTGAATGAGTCGATTCTTTGACTAATGACTATTCGCCTAAGGTGGCATAGTTTCAGAGTAACTTTGATTTGTATCCTGCGACTTTCGTAACTGGGGTTCATATGGGCACATTTTGGGTTATGATGAGCAATGGCTATTCAAAGGGAAAAGTGCAATAGGAATTGTCCACCCCTTGTCAGGGTTAGAAAATATCTCAAGGCCACTCGAGGAGTAGATAACTGGAAATGCGTGGCCACGCTCGGAAGGTATCTATGGTAGATAATTCCGGTCAGACAGTTATTCTGCAGATCGAGAAAAACCACTCATGATATGATCAAATGCAAGTACGACCTGCAAGACACCTTGCGTTGAGTGGGAGATAGTAATAGGACAAGAGAATTGGTGACGCACACTTGTCGCGGACAAGTGGGAGATTGTTGGAGGATGTGTCCTCGACAATATTGCGATCACAGTAATTTTAAATTACATACTTTAAATCTCATTACAAGAATACAAATAGGGAAATTTACTCCTAGTCAACTAGTCGACATTTATCAGTAATGATTGGCTACCTAGAGTTTGACATAACTGTCATATGATGGTGTTTGACCGGTTGATCCCTTTAAGGTCATATCTTAAGGGAATGCGATCTTAATTGATATATTAATTAATTGTATGTCGATACGAATTAATTAAACTCTTAAAGTTTTGATGATATAATTGTCTAGGAGACAATTACGTTTATTTGAAATGGCACCATGTGATCACAAGACGTTGTGAATTATAATTAAAATCCGTGTCCAAAGTGGGCAACGTGTAATATAAATTTCGTTATGATACGGAATTTATTTTACACGATAAATTTTAATAGATTAAAATTTCCTCGTATTATCACGTTTTACGATAAACAAATATTACGAGTTGAGACGGACTTTATTCTTGGGAACCGTGCACCTCGGTTATGGTGAGGAGATATTAATGTTGTCCTTTAATGAGGGACAATCATGCTATTAGGGTTATGGTGATTGGGTCTTTCTTGTTCTCTTAATAAGAACAATTGGGAAGATTGAGAGGAACCCATTGGGTCCTCTTCCCAAGTCCACCCACCACCTCCTATCTCCTCTCCCCATTATTAGTTTTGTTTTTCACTTGGAAAAAAAAAATCTTCTAGCCATCATCTTAAAAACTAAGAAAATACTTCTCTCTAAAATGGAATTTCTAAGGAAATAAAATCATCAAAATTACTAATACCATCATTTTATTACTAGTGTAGTCGTAAAATATTAGTAGTAATTTAAGAGTTAACCTAATATTATTTCTAGTAACAAAATAATATTGGGTATTAAGATTGGTTCCTTGATACGAACCTTTGGGCATCGATTTCATTATAGATCGAGTAGAGGAGCAATGGAGCTAAATCGGAATATCTTAAGAAGACTAACATTGGTAGGTGACCAAGTTAGTATAATCCGTTTTTCGTCGATTGTAAGAATCCGACTCCCTCTTATGTTTATTTTGCATGCATAAGATCTAAATTATGAATATAAATTTGAACACTTATATGTGATATAAGTATAAATCGAAATATGATTTCCAACAACACCCTCCTTTGAGATGATATGTCCCAAAAAGGACACTTTGTCGAGCCAAAATTCGCATTTTGAGATCTTTGCAAACAAGTGATGGTCTCGCACGGTTCGTAACACCACTCTTAAATGCTCCTCATGCTCCTCACGACTTTTGGAATAGACCAGTATGTCTTCGATAAAAACAACTACAAACTGATCCATGTATGGACTGAATATGCGATTCATTAAATCCATGACTACTGCTGGTGCATTAGTCAGTCCAAACGGCATCACTACATACTCATAGTGACCATACCTTGACCTGAAAGCCGTATTTGGTATGTCCTCCTCTCGAATTCTTAGTTGATGATAGCCCGACCTCAAATCGATCTTAGAGAAAACTCCAGCTCCACTCAATTGATCGAATAGGTCGTCGATTCTAGGTAAAGGATACCTATTCTTAACCATTACATGATTCAGCTATCTATAGTCGATACATAACCTCATAGAGCTGTCTTTCTTCTTCACGAACAACACTAGTGCACCCCAAGGCGATACACTAGGTCGAATGTACCCCTTCTCTAGTAGGTCATTTAGCTGTTTCTTCAACTCGTCCAACTCCTTTGGTGCCATACGGTACAGAGCCTTTGAGATAGGTCTGGTTCCAGGTTTCGGCTCTACATTGAAATCGATGTCTCTTCTTGGTGGTAGTCCTGGAATCTCATCTGGGAATACATCTTCGAACTCCGATACTACTGGTATGTCCTTTGCTTCTGGCACCGTTGCTTCAGTATCCCGGATATGACATAGAATCATGGGACACCCCTTCCTCAAGTAGGATTTTAAGGTCATTGCTGCAATACAGTTGAATTTGGGTTTGACTACAAACCCTTTGTAAGACACTCTCGTTTTCTTAGGACCCCATAGAGTTACTTTCTTCTGATGGCAATCGATACTAGCTTTATATCTACTTAACCAATCCATTCCTGCTATTATCTCAAAGCCATCTAAAGGGAACTCTAACAAATTGATGGGAAGATCAATTTGTCCTATTACAAATGACACATCCCGATATAACTTTCCGCAAGCTACTGACTCCCCCGAAGGTATAAAGACATTGTCAGTTACATGTTCATACTCCCCTAATCCTAAAGCTATAGCATGGCTCTTAGAAATAAAAGAATGCGAAGCTCCAGAATCGAAAAGTACGAAAGTAGGTACAGAATTAATAAGAAAGGTACCCGTAACGACTTGAGCATCATCCTCTGCTGCTTGTTTGTCCATCATAAACAGCTTGCCACTGTTCTTCCGCCCGTTGCCCTGAACTGTTCTCGCTGAAGTAGCGGGTTTCGCGGCTGTGTTCTGGTGATTAGCATTTCCTTGCCGCTGATAGTTTCCACCATTGTTACGGTTGAAATAGCTGTTATGGCTATTAACTTGTCCATTATGATTGAAGCCCGAAGTAGTGAACCGATTACTTGCCATGCTTTGGTTTGGTGTCGGTATGAAACGGTACTGTTGTTGTTGTGGCCTCTGAGAAATGAACGTACCAGGACTAGCACATTCATGTCTCCTGTGTCCAAATCCGCCACACTTAAAGCACTGCACTCCCGGGTTAAAGTTGTTGGACCGACTACCTTGTCCTCCAAATGAAGATACACCTTCGAAGCCAGATCCTCCGGAGTGGTTCTTGTTCTTATAGTTACCCCGTTTGAATCCTGACTGTCCACCTTTCTCATTATCACTCTTCCTCTTCTCATTCAGCTTTTCCCGAGTTTCTTTGGTCATTTCCACCATCCTTTCAGCATTCCCCGCTCTTTCATATGAATCAGCCAGAGTCGTGAGTGACCTAGACTGCATCTTCTCCATAATCTTCAGTGATAATCCTTGCTCAAAGCGAAAAGCCTTAGCTGCTGGAGTGAGTTCCATATCGTCAGCGTACCTTGCCAGCTTGTTGAAGCGCTTATAGTACTCCGCAACAGTCATTGACTCCTTCATGCGGTAGTTAGAGAATTCCAGCCTCATCTTAGCCTTCAAGTGTTCTGGAATGAACTTCTTCCTCATAGCACCTTTGAATTCTTCCCAAGGAACGAAACCTCCCACGTACTGTTCACGAGCATCCGCCTTGACACTAGCCCACTATGCTCCAGCTTCATCTCGCAGGTAAAACGCAGCTTGATCCACCATGTGTTCCGCTGGACAGTTGACCACTGCCAAGACATTCTCCATTTCTCTATGCCAGTTATCGAGCACATGAGGCAATTCGGTACCCTCATAGATAGCTGGGTGGAAGCGAGAGATAGTGGTGCTTAGCTTTGCAGCATCTACTACCACCTCTCGGTTCTGATTCGCATTCTTGAGAGCCTCAATCATAGCGTCATGTTGCTCGATGAACCAAGCCATCTGGTTCGTGCTCATCTCTTGAGCCTTGAGATATGCAGCTGATCTTTTGGGCGGCATTTTGAGCTGATATAAGAAAAGGAACGTAAGCATATAGCCTACGGCTCAAAATAGTTAAGTGCCCAAGGAACTAGCTCGGTCGAGTTTATACGTGGCTCGGCCGAGCTGATCTCGGCTCGGTCGAGCTACTATCTAGCTCGGTCGAGTCATTCGAGATCAGAATATGGCAGAATGGAACACGAGACCCTAGCTCGGTCGAGCTACATTCAGCTCGACCGACTAACTTTGTTCCAGGAACTTCTGGAACGTGACAAAAATCAAAAATATTCTAAGGGACAACCTGCTCGGTCGAGCTACTTCTAGCTCGGCCGAGCTACTTAAGCTCATAAAACCGTAGTATTACAGTAATGAAATTATCATTATTAATGTACAAGTAGTGAAAGTAACAATAATTAGGTACCAATAATTACAGCGAGAGTAGTAAAAGTAATAATAACGAATGTAATAAAAGTAATAATACTAAGAACAAAAGAAAGTATATATGAACAATTAGCTAAGCAATCGATTTAAGTAAAATATTAATAGCGGGAGTACTGAATTTGTCTTATGATTTTATTTCATTGTAATTTTAATATATACTCTATATCATAGAAAAATATATTAATGATCAATTTATGAGTTCTACAATTTTAAAGTAGTTTTAGTTAATTGAAAATAAATTTTAATGCTAAATAGAGGTAGCCCGGCCGAAGCGGGCACCCATACTAGTATAATAGAAATAGGGGAATTCAATTTCGTATAAAAGAGAAGAAATTGAAATAGGGTAGAATTAAATTGAAATGATTAGGTGATATTGTTGAAAAAATTTCAAATGAAGAATTAGAGAGATGAAGAATTTGTGAAATTCGAGGAAGAAGATGATCATTAAGGGATTACAAAGTATAAGGCTAGGGGTATTTTCGTCATTAAAAATGAACTTAAGCGACAAAAATTCAAATTGAAGTCAATTGTCCATCGGAGTTAATGTTTTGGCTGTAATTTATCACGAGAATGTAAATTTTGGATGTAATTTTCAAAAAAATTATATAAGGCTGTAATTTTCTTAAAGTGATTTATAAAATATTGTAATCAACAATTTTCTCTTATACTCCCTCCTACCCATGATAACTGTCCCATTTGTCAATTCCGTCTACCCACACAAATGTCCAATTTGCCATATTTGGACATGTTTTATGACTATCCTACCCTTTGCTATTTTCTTTAGTTACAACCCAACCCACACTTAACTCATTAACTTTTATTATTTAACTCACTTTTTTCTTACCCTTATACAGTACATTTCAATATTTAACTCTACTCCTTAATTTTTGTGCCAAACTCCAATTGGGACATATCTTCGGTATGAGGGAGTATAGATTATCACCTTCAAATCATTCTAAATTTATTTTAATTCAAACAATCATCTCAATTATTATGTTAAAATTATTTTAAAGGGGAGATAAAACTACACGCGTGTCATTTGTATGCCAGACGTAACGAACTTATAAAACGGGTTTCCTTTATGCAACTATCATTAAAGCGCTCGTGGCCTAATGGATAAGGCATTTGACTTCTAATCAAAGGATTGTGGGTTCGAGTCCCACCGAGCGTATTTTTTTAAAAAAAAAATTACCTTTTGCACACTTTTTTACTTTTTTTATATATATATAGTCTGAACTTATTATCGGATATAATTCTGAACTTATTTACCTTTTGCACACTTTTTAATCGGATATAATTCTGAACTCGATCTAAATTCGTGTTGGACAAATACATAAGCTCGAGTTGTCGACGAACGTTAAACATTTCTCTGACAGTAACATAACATACAGACATAAAATTAAACCTAGAAGATTTAAGTGAACTTTTTAAGAAAGATCCAAGAATAAGGTAGCTCTAGGGTGAAGTCCAGCATCCTTCAGTGTGATTCCCATAAGATCAGCACCATAAACTTTTCTTGGAAAGCTTGAAATCAACCTGTAACTTCCAATTCCTGGCAAATTTAGTGAATCAATGTACTTGTAAATTTCCTGAATTTTGTCTGCTGTTGAGAAACTATGCTCTCTTCTTTCGCCATTTGGAAACCTTATGAGTATCTGCATAAAAAAGTTTACAATTTACAAACACTCGAACATGCGATAAATACATGTGTGGTCCAGTCTTAAAAGCCCTGAACGAATTAACAAGAATGATTAAGTATACCTGTGTGACTTGATTGTCTTTGGCCTTACTCGAACTACCATTGTGTTGATTTTCGCTTTTGTTGGAATATGTTTCCGTGACTTGACTAGGCTTGGTTAGTATGGGATTGTTCCTTGGCGAATGACTAAATCCACTGCCTGATGCTGACGATGCTACTGATTTCTGAACCGCCTCTTCTTTAGCTGAATCTCTATGCCTCTCCTTCTCCTTGAGTAAGAAAATTAGAAGTAAACGTTCCTTTAATAATTGGTTAAGACTGTGTTAATCCATTTTACGCGTACTGTAATTTTCATCGTAGATTATGTGTGACCAAGCATTAATCAATTTTCGGACATAATTCTCATCATGGGTCATTCGTGAACGACTTCTTCATGTTTTTAACATATGGGTAAGACTGCATATATATGACCCCTTTACGCAGAAACTACAGAAACACCAGGTTAATGGTGGTGTTGACTTCTTGTGGATATATTTCAGTGTGATAAAGAACGAAAACCTGGTCTAGTTCGAGGGAAGCAAGATACGCTGCATTTTGATCTTCTCTCAGCTGACGATCTGCCCTCCTATCATCTTCTTCCTTGGCTCTTGAACTTCCAAAGGCAACTCCTTGTTCCTCCAATGTCCTCTGTAATATTTCCACCAGCTCTGCTGGAGAAACAGGACCTTCAATCTTAACATTTTGCACCCATAGCAGAGAAAAACAGAAGGGTAATCAGTATGTTGGTGTTCCTCAACTTCTTGATTGCTAATGATGAAACACTAAAATAAAGGTAAAGCAAGTCTTAAATTTTCTACTTGATAATGCAAAGCTAGAAATTTGATAATTACATGGCGCAAATAACCAACTAAAACATCAGCAGTCTAAACCTATGATACTCAGACTCGGCTACGAGTGCTGGAGTGTCTAAAACAGGTACGAGGAGTCTCGTCTTGACACGGGATTCATAGCCAAAGTGCAGTGTCGAAACAACATAAGCCTGAAGTCTGAATTTATGCATTTCACTAGAGGCAGACCACATAGCTTCACGCTTTCACGATCACTATGTAAAACTTCTGAAGGCACAAGGACCACAGTTTTGAAGCGGGTGTTGCCATATCGGCCATATTTATGAAGCAACACTTAAAATTAGGCCGTGACAGGTGATTCCCGCAATCAGACTGAAACTAATATTAATACCATGAGAGTAACTATTTTTCTTCGAGTAGAGAAAACCAAACCTGTTGGAGAACAGCAATGTTATCAGCAGAAGCAGGAGCAATGACAGCACAAAACGGAAAACTAGCAGGCCTTAAACTCCTACTCATCTCCAAACCCTCCCCTCTATCACAAATTCCACCCCAACTCACAAAATTTGCATCAATGTACTGCACAACAATCTCTGAACAAAGAGTTTCCCTACAAAACTCGGCTGTGAAAGGATGATCAGGTGAATGCAAATACAAGAACACCAACTTTTTCTCATCTTGGGCTATCTTTAAACCCTGAATAAACCTACAAGCATAGAAGAAAGGGTGTATTACTCCATAATTCTGTTCAAAGTTGTTCAAAAATGCCCATTCATCAGTCATCATCGCGGTACTTGGGTCGACTTGAGGAGGAAGCATTGGAAAATGGGTTGGTGGAAGAATCGGATGCGGATTTGGGGGAAATAATATTTGGTTTCTTCCATCATTTCTACCCATTAAATCAACCCCATATCCCATTGCTCTTGAAAAACCTCCCAATATGGTTCTTGGAAGGTTTACCATTCTTCTGACTATCCCACTGAAATTGGGATAGTCCCCTCTTGATCTTGAGTTTTCTCTCATCATTGAGGACATTTTTTGCCTGCAATTAATTAATGTAATGGAAGGAGAAAAATTCAAGAATGAATTATGTGCTGCCTCAAAGTCCTTAAGTTAAAGTCAACATTGGATTCTTTTCTTCAAAATTAGTTCCAGCAAACTAAAAGTATTATCTAGGGAACAATGCAACAATAACATTAACCCAGTGCCTTATGGACTACCGCAAAATTTGAGGTAAGGGCTCGCACAAATTACATCTAAGGGCCAATAGTGTGGTAAAATTATAAAGGTGTGCTTTATTTTTCAATTTTCACCATACAACATGAATTTCTCATAGTATTGCATGCTGTCAACATTCAGAATGAGTTCTTAAGACAAGATTTAACTGAACATACATATTCTTTTTGTTGCTTTTCGATGGTAAGTTCTCGAACACAAATTCCTCATACATCTAGAATTAGGAAAATGTTACGAGAAGGGGTGCATAGCATGCATATGTTACATGGTGCCAGACCCTGTGACACGAAATTTTAATCTCCTTATTTTTGCCATGTTAGAATCGGAAAATCCAACCTTACATGAACCTTTTTTGTTGAATCGATTTGCTAAAATGATGATTTTAAGAGAACATTATTTAGGAACATAAACACTGTTTTTTAACAGAAGTAGAATCTAACATAAAGTAATTCTATGTACAACTTTTGACCTTCACTGCCATGAGCTCCATAAGAATCTACTTTAATATCCACAAGAAATAAAAGAGGAAGAAAAATATGTTACTTCAAAAAAGAATTCAATTAATTTATTTTGTCCTCTTTAATTTGTTACAATTCCATGGGCAAATAGCTCACTTACCTCATCATCAATAAGTCTGGCCAAGGACGGATAACATTTCGTCACAAGCTGAAGACGGGGTAAAATGTGACCCATTACGACGTTTAGATAAAAAGTTACTTGAACAATTTCCTAAGCTATAACAGTTTGTTATCAATAAAATGGTTACATATTGTTGTTAAAATAACGACATTTGGCCCGTCTTCAACTGGTGATGAAAAGTGCCCGTCTTCGAGAATTGGTGCCTTATTACTCACTGTTCTGTATCCTGAAGACCATACTTTTTTACTGAAACTTTTGTCAAGTTAAGGTATCCATAACTTTTTTCATATATAAAGAAGGCACGAAGGAAATTAAAACATTTTAAACTAACTAATAATAGATGATATCACATGGCTTTCCACCCAAAATCAAATGATATAGCTCCATCTCACCTATGCTAAGGATAAAGCAAAGAAAGTGGTGGTAACTCATAATTCAAAATCTTTCTCAAGTAGCCAACTAGAAAAGTGGGCTTGAGCAAGTAGTGCTATGAATATGTAGCATCACATTCTTTCTACTGTTATTGTAGGTTCATTGTCAGATGACCCTTTTCTGAAAGTAAAATGGATTCTAATAAGATGGTGATTTAGAGGTGCCACTCAATAACAACTACGATCGATATAGCGCCTTGTATATATGATTTCATCAAGAAAGGTCTCAGATGTAGGCGGCCTTACCATGTATATATTGTACGAGTTATATTCCTCTTCTTTTCTCTTCAAGGATTGCTGCATATTTGCATTGAGGAATTAAGGCTATGCCAGGAATTCAACATAATCCACGTCCTATGTAATTTGTCCATTACCATAATCATTATGTTTGACACTATGGCAGGAAATCAAGTGAATAAATTCAGTAAAGGAACAACTGTTCAAGTGCATTATTATTTGTTGATTTGCATTGGCTTTTTCACAATTTAATGTAGCATTTTGGCATTACGTAATTATTATTTCAGCTATAGAAACTCCACTTCTTCATGCTTAACATCAAATTTCAATGAGTAGGACATAATTCCAAAGCTCTTTCACATTACCTTCCACTCTGGAGACCAAATTAAGCTTTATCATACTTTATGTAAGTGAAGCTTGAAAATTGAAAGGTTAATTTACAAAGTTCCAAGGTCTTAGTCCAACTGAAAACAAAAATTATGCCCTCAAATTCAAAGGTTTTTTTTCTTCAGAAATGACTCGTTTGAAACAAACAAGCATGAAAATGACATGATTATACTCACAGTTAATACACTATATTTCCCTTGATCACAAACTTTGAGAAGATCAGTCAGCAATACAAAAAAGAGAATCTGGTGTGTACTAAAAAAGAAAAAATCAGCTTTATGAGATAGATAGAGGAGCAGGAGCAGGAGCAGGCATGCTTTATCTGAGCATATTTTGAGAGGTAGTGGCCAGTGGGGGGATGTGAGTGGGACTTCCTTTGTTAAAAGAAGTTCTTCTACTATAAACTAATATAAAGTAAACAGAAACTTTTAGAAGTGGGCTGCAAAACCCACTTATATCTTGGTGCCTCTCCACCAAACTAAATTCATCCCATTTTACTACAGTCTATCACTCATCACTGTTGTGTGTGTCCTAAACATACATAGAATGTGAGGATGAAGGGGTCGAATGTACTACTGCTCATTCCTCCGTTTAAATCATTTATTACCTCTAACTGAACTCCCCGTGAGAAAGAATTACTTCTAATAATGTACCGAGTATAAAACATGCAAAGAATGGAGTATCATATATATAATATACTAGTACAAAACTGAAAAACAGTGCATGCATGCATGGACCATTTGTTTACATTCGTTGATGAAGAACCTATGCATATAGCTAGGACACCCCATGAATGGGATTCTTGGTGAAGAATCCACCTAAGAGAATTATGTCACATTGTGACACAATGCATGTATGTACCCTCTAATTTAATGACTTTATGCCTTAATAAATGTCTTAGGAATGAAATAAGCCCAACATTTTAAGATTGTATAATACACTCACAAATCACCATAAACATAACTTTTTCTTGGCTATTGTACTTGTGGGGCTATAATTACTAGGACAAAATGTAGATTTTAGTATTGAGACTATACATATATCATGGTTGATGCTAGAGCTGATCAAATGGCCCAGACCTGCTAGCTCGACCCGGTTCAACCCGATTTTTTCCCGGGCTTGGGCTTCGATTTTGAGCCCAAAAAGCCCATGGCCCGAAGCCCGCGGCCCGATTCATATAATAGGGCCGGGTTTGGGCCAACTTCAAGGCCCGAATTTTGTCCCGGCCCGACCCGAACATATGCAACATTTCCGAACTTATGTATAAGTTACGGATGTAAATAAGCGTTAGTAAAAAATTAACCAACCAATTTTTATATAATAAATGAACCTTAATAATTTATTTACCAATATTAGTGTGATGAACCGTAGTTTTCCAAGTATGTTTGCGATAAATATGCTAATGATTTCGTTTACCACACTAATAGTCTGATATCAACATTTTTTTTTACTAATATTAGTGTGATAAGTCAAAGAGTTTGAGTCTAAATAGCATCATATATCAATACAACACTATAACAACGTAAACTTTGAGTATGTACTAATATACATTATTAAATTACTAAAAATTATATTTCATAACGAGGATTTCAAGTATTTGAAGAGTAAAAATAATAAGCCCGAAACGGCCCGAATTAGCCTGAAGGCCACATGGGCCGGGTTTGGGCCGAAAAAATAGGCCCAAACTTTTGGCCCGACCCGGCCCAGCCCGCACACATGGGCCTATTTTTATGCTTCAGCCCGGCCCAAACCCGGCCCATGATCACCTCTAGTTGATGCAATGGAGTATGGACCATATTGTGGTTTCCCTATTCTAGCTTACTAATATCTTACTCGGCGCGTAAATGGACATTGTTGTGGTTTCGAGTTTTCAAACGAACTAGTTCCGAATCGCGTTGTACTACTTGTATATGTGCAAAAATCATTTTCTAATGAATTACGTAGAATGATAATTAAGATGCAGATAACCATGAATTTCAGTTTCAAGTTGGTAGGATGACGAGATAAGTTATTCCAACATAGTGAACATTACATCACAGTATCACACCCATTGATGGTGACAACAAGTACCCTTCTGTAGTTTCAAGTTCCAACTAGGATATGGGTCATCTACCTATTTTATTTTATTTATTCCACACGAATTACTTTCCCGTCTCAATCATTTATTTACTTTAACTAAATACAATTCATAAAATAAGACAAAATGAGTAATTTTTGTAATCACGTAAATTTCAAAATTGCTAACTTCTCAGGTGTACATTGTCCAACGTCCATTTTCTGGAAAATAATTAACAAATACTCTTTTTTATTGTTGTTGGTGAAAAAAACACGAATCAAAACTTCCGCAGCAGTGCTCATAAATGTTCTAGGTAAGTGCAAATTGTGCACATGATGGACATTTCTGCTCTCAAAATTAAAATAATCGTATGTAAATGATTCCACATATGTAAACCTTGCATGATTCAACCTTAACGCAACAAAGTCGATCATTTTATATGCAAGGAGTTACAAATTCAATACGAGTTAGGACTTGGGATATGAAAGAAGGGGAAATTAAACCGTTATATTGTCCACATTACTTTCGTCTTAACTGTCACATCGTTCTTTGATGTAATAACTAATAGGGAGTAGAAACTATTGTTTGGTCTAAGAACGAAAAATTGTCTTAGATTCTGCTATAATAGTAAGGCACTGTTCTTTTGGGCTGAATAAAGCCGAGCTGGAGTGATTTGAGCTGAACTAAATCGAAATTTATTGAGATAAATAGAGTTGGAATAAGCTAAGTTGTACTAAAATAAGTTGAATGAGAGTTGAAATTAAGCTGAAAAATACATGACCTAAGCAAGTGTTAAACAAGCGGCCCATAATAATGAAATGATGACAATTGACAACAAATAAAAACATTGAGATCTATATTAGTGATTATAGAAAAAATAAGGTCGAAAAGACAAAGTTTAGAAGGAAGCATGGAAGGAAGACGGTGAAAGAGTAAATTGGAATTGGAATGATTATTATTATTGCACAGACATGATCTGGAAAAATATGACCCATATAATTTAGAAAATTCAGCGAGGCTTTAAAGTATATAACCCCACTAAAAATAGCACTCAGTAGGTTTGATAGTGGTAGCAGCATGATGATCCAAATGTAAGTATAGTCTCACAAGTCATTATAATGTTCCAGATATAGAAAAGCAGGAAATAATTCATGTAGCTGAAACAGATGCACTCCGCATAATTCAGCATTTATTTCATGTACCTGTAGTAACACTACTCGTAGTGCGTACGTAACATCCATTACATTTCTACTTTACTTGAGTAACAATTTCAGTTCAGTCGAAAAGAGCAAGGCGTAAGTTGTAATTAATGACGGTAAATTAAACTAAGCCAGTACTAGAATTGTCAACCTTACTGGTTAGATATTCGGGTTTAGGTTGGTTGATATATGAGTAAATGATACGGAATATTAAATATAAATAAGGTACATACTCTCTCAGTGAAAAATTTAAAGTACATATATACATACTCTCAAACTTCTTTGTAGAAAAGATGACACTGACACTGATACTCCTGTTTGTCCAAAGGTCCAAGACACTAACTCAAAGCTAAAAAGATTAAACAAAGACCCTACATAAGCATGCTCAGCTTTGTAGATTAGTAGAGTTAGCTGTTATTTCTTTATTCTCGAGTACATGCTTGTATCCTAAGGTTATTGTACTTGTATTAGCTGTATATGTGCTTGGACTGAGCACTCTGTAACACACACAAAAAAACTCAAT
>JAGPOY010002612.1:0-14523 GCA_018983105.1 Silene uniflora | reverse complement strand
AACACTACTACAATCCTTAATTTCTTTCCAGCTGTTGTTTAGGTTACTTATGGAACAGCTATATCCAAATATTTTCATTAGTAGAATAGAGATTAATGATCGAGACAAAATGATAGTACTATACCTACCATAAAGGTTGTAGTCAATAAAGAGAGTATTTGATGATTAACTTGACATAGAGCCGAAGTAAAATATAAGACCGGTTTAGACAACTCTTCATCACAAATCCACTGATTGGATTCTAATCACTTTTTAAGTTTTACCTTGAAGATTTAAAAAATTGACAAACTGCAAGAACATGATTTTCTATAAGTTAAAGATGAAAAAAAAAATCAAAACTTACCGTATAACAATTAAGAATTCTCATAAAAGCATATTAGATTCACTAACAACAAAATTATTGAATAAGTAGACAATTTCCGGAAATTTGGGGCAGATGTGAAACTAAGAATATGCTATACCGATGAGAAATAAATTGAAAACTTAGATTAAAAACGCATATATCCATGTAGCCGAGCAATTGAAGTACTAACATAGAAAAACGTCTCTGAGTTACCCGCTAGTAAAACATAAATCCGGATTAAACAATGAGCAATCAACGATATTATACACCACAGTCCCTAATGCCTACATAACCAAATCAAACCCATCTCCTGCTACAGTTATTGTAATTACACACTGAATTCACTTCAACGACATTTGAATTCATTGAATGTGTGATTCAAGGTTCACCAAAAAGGGCCAGCGCTAAATGACAACTGATCATCATATAAAATTTTAGGGGAAACAAATGTAAAAAAAAATTACTTTGCAGGAGCGTAAAAGGTCAACATGTAAGAATGAGAAACAGATTATATAAAATGAGCAATTGAACACTGGAAATTCAACAACTGAATACATGCGCAGAATCATGGAATGTATACTCCTCCGTAACCATTTGATCAAGGTTCAATTAGACCACAATTTGAGTATAAAAAATCAATTAAAACCCTCTATTTTCGATAGTCAAATTATTTCAGAATCAGCTAAATTATGGGTCTTTAGAGTTCAACTTAATTCACAACCAATCTGAAACTTAAACAATCGGAAACAATACCATCATCATTTTGCCGGAGATAATTAAGTATCACTACGGTGGTGACACTAATCGAACTTTTCCATCATTAAACCATTAATCAAGTTAATTTGGTGAATTTACATAGTCAATCATTTTTGCAAATCAAGAAGAAATGAAAATAGAGCAATCAAAGCTGGCCATCATTAAATCAGCAAAGAATACTATCAGCCTTCAATTGATCCCCAAATTAAATCACAATCAACAAAACAAAATGGTATTAACAAAAGCGATTTAAAAAGGAACAAAAGGAATTACCTTGTAATTAACTAACGATAATGGCAGTCGAGGGAGTTGATGGGTTACTCTATACGGTTGTCTCTGTACAACGTTTTCGAAGAAGATAAGTGCCATTGCAGTGGTTGATACGACGGTCTTTGACTCTCGTCTTTGACTACTTTGATTTTGATAGGTTGGTTTGGTTCTAAGATGGGATTCATCAAAGTTATACGTGATATTTTTATTTGTGAATTGTGATAAATGAAAAGAGTGAATGAGTGATAACTGAAGATAAGGAGAATAAGGTAGTAGTGGGTAGTTTATTTGTTAAATTAACTTTATATTATATCGTATTGTATTTTAAAGTTGGAGTCCTATACGTATAAATATACTATAAATTAACCACGAATTGACACATCAGCTTTTTTTTATTGTAGTGGCTTTTGCTTTAATAGGTATAATGATAATGATGATAATGATAATGATAATGATGATTGTTAAGTCATGTTCTTTTCGATGAAAATAGTTGAATTGACTGAACTTAATGAAGCGGAACTGAGAAGATATGTGTTGAATAAAACTGAATTGAAATGAGTTGAAATTAAACCCAAAAGAACATCACAAAAACTTATGAGAGACGGTCTCTTAATAATATTATTGAGAGACCGTCTCTCAAAAGTAATGAGACAGATGAAGCATGATATGCTTTGATTAAAGGGCTTAAATAAGATGACATCTAACTTAAAAAAGAAAAAAATATTTACCCTAATATAATTTCTTATTCTTACGGCATTTACCACACACACCCCGTATTCTCGTTTAACACCTTTTATGTACAAGAAAAATATTTGGTTTCTCGTATATTATATGCTGTGCTACTATATATTGCTATTGAGGTATAAACCCTGAAAAGGAGTACCACCATTTTTCTTTCTTTCTCCTGCTTCAGGTATAAACCCTATTTCAGATTTTAAGCTCTAATTCCACTTTTCATTGGTATACTAATTGCTGTGCTATTGTCTTCAACTTGTAATTTGATGATTGTAAATGCAATAGGGAGAGATATGTGAGGAATATTGAGAATTTGAAGATGAAGTTTGAATATTTATCATGTTTGGAATTTGGATAAGTTGGTATTAGCTAGGAATGTTTCGAATGCTTATGATTTTCTGGAGAAGTTGGTATTTGCTAGGAATGTTTATCATTTTTCGGAGAAGTTGATATTAGTTGGGAATGCACATGACTCTTTCTCCTCCGTTTGGGTGTGATCCAGCCCCGTTGTTGAATTTAACATTTGGATTATTCGATTAGTTGTTTTCTGCTTTTGATTCTTCTATGTCTGTACTCTCTTGATTGTAAGCTCATGTTATTGTTTTCGACTTCTAATCACTGAAACTTCACAAATCGGACAGCTCTATATTTTATCTGATGTCTTGTTTCAATGAACTTATTTAAAGTGCAGAGATAAGCCATATTATCGTAAAAATGATGTCGATTTGTATCCATCAGCCTTCCGTCAAATTTGCAAACTTCGGCATCCAGAAGGTGGGCTACTTTCTCTTTCTGTGAAATAGATTGCTCACTTGCTTCAGATCGTTGCTAATTTCTGTATGATATTTTTGTATTTTGAATTCTTACAAGCCTTTTTATCATGCATGTGTTATGTTTATATTGCTCAAGCTATTCAGTTGTTTGATGCCACAACCTCCCTTTATCTTTATGCCAATGAGGTTTTAATACGAATATGTTTTATTGTTATCTTCGATGATTTTTGCTCTTTATTGCCTGAACTACTATTACATTCAAGGTGCGAGTTTTGTTTTTCCATCCGAAATTTACTTTTGAAATTTAAATAAATGTAGGTGCGGGGATCACCTGGACCTAAGGGGAAATTGAATACAATCTCCACGACCTCTATTGCGAGATCATTAGCATATAGGGGAAAATCGACTATAGTCTCCATGTCCTCAGTTGCAACAGATGCTTCAAATTACATATCTGCTGCTCCTATTCTTCTCCCAGAAGGACCTTGGCAACAGGTGACTACATTTGTATAATCTGTACTTTCTCCAAGTCCATGTTGGTTGCTGGCTGTGGGACATATATGTTGTGCTTGCTAAGGCCTATGGCAATCATTAACTTTTATTTTTTTAATTAATAGTTGCGGTATTGAAAGTCAAAATTGCATGTGTAGATTCCCGGGGGTGTCACTGCTGCCGATGGATTCAAAGCTACAGGTATTTATGGTGGATTGAGAGCCCAAGGAGAGAAACCTGATCTTGCTCTAGTAACCTGTGATGTAGATGCTGTTTCTGCAGGTCACTTTTTGTTACCTTTTTTTTTACAGTAATTTGTTCTGTGTTGTATTATGGTATTGTTAAGTTTAATTAATTCAAAAGTTTTTCCCTCTCATATATCTAGCACGATCATGTAAAGTTTGACTTGTTTTATATGCCCCCCAGAAACCTAGTTCAACTATCCTCCTCTTCCAGGGGTTGGAAAGGGCAATAGATGTCATAAAGCCATTCATTAGCAGAGTTTTTATTGTATGTAGCTTTGTTGTTGTATATAGAATCTGATCAACTCAATTTAATACAACACATTATTTTTGTTTTTTAATATGGAAGAAAAGAACTTCTAAAGTTCAATGGCATTTATTTGTGATTAATGGAAGTGCATTCAAATCCGTATGTGTTGTTATACTAAACACAGTGAAGTCCTCATACATGATACATGTACTCTGATGATATGTGTTTTTGTCTAGATGCCATTCTTATTGAATTAACATTTCATACAATGCTGTGGGTTAAAAGTTTTCCAATATTCTATGCGGTACTAAAAACTTAAGGAGGATACACGCAATGTAAATCACAGAGCTCTAAAAATTCCATTTTTTTATCACCTTAGTTGACCCTCTCAAGGCTAATACGTTTTCTTTAAGAACGAGTTTATATTGTATGGTTTTAGGGGCTTTTACAACCAATGTGGTTGCTGCTGCACCTGTTGTGTATTGCAAGAAAGCCTTGGAGAAATCACAAACGGTATTACTCTATATATTTAGTTATTTTTATCTTGATCAGGGCTTACTTCGTCGAATATGGTGTACTTTTGTTTATTTATATCACTCATTTTGTCTTCGTGTCACTGATTTACCTTTCTTAATTTCATGGCCTTGTTAGGCACGTGCAATATTGATAAATGCTGGTCAAGCAAATGCAGCGACGGTAAGTTTCTCTAATTTTTGTTTCACCGTGTTTCATTGATACCTTTTACATGTGTAGTGAACCTATGATATTCATATTCTGATTGATGTTAATTAATAGCAAAGATCTCATATATACAGTATACACCACCATTAGTTAAAAAAGAAACCTATATTTCATGTATTTATTTCCACGGAAGAGCTTTGGACAAGACACTGATTTAAAAAATATTGTTATCTTAGGGCGATGCTGGTTATCAGGATGTTCTAGAATGTGCGAGCTCCCTAGCTGAGGTAGTTGCTGCATTAATTTGAAGTGATGCTTTCTAGATACTCAAACCATTTGATTTTTTTTGTTGTTGTCGTCATGGACTTTTTGGTGTCTAACATTCTCGATTTAAAACAAGTTCCCTTTTTGCAGATACTGCAATTGAGACCAGAAGAAATACTTATTGAATCAACAGGGGTAATTGGCCATAGAATAAAGAAGGTATGGGATGAAAAGGGAATACAACTGATGTTTTGTGATTTATATGTTAATATATCTTCAGGGATTCAGTGTGAATTTTCCCTTTGCTTAACGTCCGTCATAAGAAGGTTAATAGTTTTTTATTTTATATTTTATTGTATGTGCAGAAGCCTCTAATTGATTCACTGCCAAAGTTGGTTAAATCCCTGTCATCTACAATTGAAGGGTATGTCGTCATGGATCTTGTGCTTGTAAAGCTCACATGCTCAAACAAGCCATTTCTTAAAAGCCTTTTATATGAATGGTCACATTGAACTTTCTGTCATCTACTTTATTGTCATTATCAGTCGTGTTCTGAAACTTACGCAAAATACCTATAGGGCAGATTCTGCAGCGGTTGCGATCACAACTACTGATCTTGTGAAGAAAAGTGTTGCTATTGAATCCAAGGCAAGTAACTATATTTGTTTTCGGTATTTTTTTTTCACATCAGATACTTCTGTTTGTTTGTTAATTGTAACTTGTGTCACGTTTAGCAGGGTGGATATGTTGCATGTGTTGGTGTTTCACTGTATGTAGTAGCATTTAGGTTTGCATTTGATTATTTGTTGGGTTTGTTATTATGATAGTAAATAGATTTGTTGTTGACCATGTGTTAGAAAGGAAGCCATTACTCATTTGAAGGTGTTGCTTTGATGAGATATGCTCGCTCACAAAAATCATCAAATGTTTTTAGTGTGACCTGTGAGGATATAACTAGAGTTAAATCTAAGATTTATTACGAAGTGACCTTGTTTTTCTAATTTGAATGAGGCTGTTCACAAATATGTCCTTAGTTTAGAGATGGTGCTTAGTTTAAAAAAGCATGCCTTGGGCAAAACGCTTCAGTGTGCATTAACTGTGCCAGCGAGGCGAACTACTATGCCCTTTCAATATTTTTCCCTTCTTGTTTTTTTTATAACACTCTTGTCGTTGGCATATCATCCTAACATGTACTTTCTGACATCTTCACCCCTGTTTAATTCAAAAACAGGAAAGTTGCACAAAACATTATCTTGAAAATACGAATTTGTTTGTGTTGGAATATACCCACATCTGATTGTCCCACATTTCACCACTTTTATAACCAAGGGGGCTACTCCTATTGCCAATTGGGTTTAGGATGGAACCTCTCCGTTGTGTTTGTCAAGTGGTTCACCTCTCCTTCGTTTAGGTGTGGCCCGACCTGTTTGCATGTTCTAACATGGTATTAGAGCCCACTGTTTTGTCCTGGGTTTCGAATTTAAACGGGCCCAAGTTATGCCACCGGTGGTGCGCTCCATGGATTTTGAAGGAACTCACATGTGAAGGGACATGTTGGAATATAAACCCATATGTGACTGTTTCACATTCTTGGAGAAAGAGAGCACTTTATATCCAAGGAGGCTACTCCTCCTATTGTTAATTGGTTATAGGATGGAACCTCCCTTGTGTTTGTCAAGTGATTGTGGTTCGTTCATCTGGGTGTGGCTCGACCCGCTTCACTTAACATAAGGACCTCGCCCAACAGTGCACGAGAAGCATTGGCCCATCCGGGCAGCGCATTTGGCGACATTCCGATTTGTGAACTTCCTCATCCAGCTTCTAATATTGAACACACTACCTTAGTTTAAAAAAGCGCGCATAGGCGCAAGGCCCAGACACTCACCTTAGTGTCTGAGGCGCATGGTGTGCAAAAGGTGTGCGCCTTCCGCCTCGGCCCCTTGGGACCCCATCGCCTCAGTGCGCCTTGCGCCTTCTCAAACTAAGCACACTACCACACAGATAAAAAATCATTTTTCAGAATAGAATCGATTTTACTCGGTTGAATATTGATGTCCTCTGAAGACATGAATTTTTTGTGATTGTCTTCAAAATTGGAGCACCGTAACATAAGGGCACAAGAGTTCAACATTTGTATTCCTTCATCCATGAAACTCACTCTTAGAAACCTATCTAAAACAATGAAGAATTGAATAATACAAATGACTATGAGAAAGTAGAATCTCACGCTTTTGTTCATTTTGGAGGTAGTGAATCGGTGTGCTCGGACCATTACGGGGTGGAATTACAATCCTGACTTAGAGTGAATTGGACCTACCCGTTGAACCGCTATAAGTGAAATCCGTGGTTCTTATGCTAGGGCCATCATCATCCAACACATTTGTCACATCAAATGTGTTGATCGGCGGGACAGTTGTATAGTTATCACCATCCACACTTCTATAGTATACCAACGGAGAAGACGATAGCAAAATAACTAAGGCTTAATATTCAGTGTGTCTTTTGATCTCATTAATACCTCTTGATCTCATTAATATCACTTTTTTTTTTATTTTCACCCTTGAAAGCAGAAGCAGTTTTATTTTTGAAAATTTCTTTGCATATTCCATCAAAAAGGTCCATTGAAAAAGTTATACCTCGAGTGGGTCCTCTCCAGCTAACCATCAACTCATCCAGACTAACCAAAGTTCCCACTTGAAGACAAACAAATGGAGTTACTTCTGTCCTCCTTTGGTTCATGCGAAAAGGGTTTGTCGTACCCCTTGCTAGCTTGTAAAGGTTTCCCATACAGTGTAGGGTCACCACGCCCACCGACATCTCTTGAACCGACCGATTCACTATTTCCAAATGAACAAAAGCGTGAGACTCTACTTTCTCATAGTCATTTGTATTATTCAATTCTTTAACGTTTTGGATAGGTTTTTGAGGGTGACTTTCATGGATGAAGGAATGCAAATGTTGAACTCCAGTGTTCTTTCATGTTACGGTGCTCCAATTCTGAAGACAATCACAAAAAATTCACCTCTACTTTGTAAAATCGATTATGAGAGATATTTGTATCTTTGTGGTAAAAAGTAGACCTTTTTAGCATTTGCAGTTTTGAGTGATAGAT
Organism: Silene uniflora; assembly: GCA_018983105.1. Lineage (NCBI taxonomy): Eukaryota > Viridiplantae > Streptophyta > Magnoliopsida > Caryophyllales > Caryophyllaceae > Silene > Silene uniflora. Next base: position 6,605 of record JAGPOY010002612.1, on the reverse strand, counting down.
CGGTCTGTTTTTCTGAAAAGCGAGGCCCATGCTTGGAGAAGCAATTTTCAAGGCATGGATAAGAGACTTGAACAAAGCATTGACCCTGTTCAAGAACACCCAACTCGTCTAGGCACCCCATCAACCACTTGCCAGAGGGGACAATAATGCGGGACTTCTCTCTTAGATCTGCAAGTTGTGTTGCCCTTATACATGCGAGCATGCTCCTTAGATGGGGTTCCGTTGGCGATCGGAAACCCGCACTCAACATGTGAGTGTGCTGTCAATATATCGAAGGCTACATCGTCATCCTCCATAATTTTGTCAAGATTGGATACCATGGTCTCCTGCATTTTTCAAACGTAGTTGCTCTTTCATGTACGCCTTTTAGTCTATCACGGACATTTTTTCATAAAATTTCCATAACATACCCCTCTATTATCTCTCCTCCTCTCCAAACTCCAATCAAATTTTCCGCCCTATCTCCACCACTCAACCACCCTGCCTTCATCGGGAAACACCCCTCAATACTCTAAGCCACCTGTTCGCACTGGAAACAACCCTAACAATAAGTAAGCGAATCTAGGTTACATTTTCGATCAAGACTTGGGCAATAGGATATTTGCAATTTTGCGGCAAATGGTTTTGTATGTATTGTTTTCGAATTTTTTTATTAACTTTTAATTGGATCTAATCATAAGTAAACGAAAATCAGGGAAAAAAACCCACATGTGGGTAGAGAAACGTCATTTAATGATGGGAAAATGAATAGAGTATTGACACTCACGAATCGCTGCGACCAACCATATACACCGGAGTCGATCGTCCGCGTCGATATGTGGAAGTGGTTGGGATTTGGTAACGATGGGTTTTGCAGGTATTAATGAAGGTGGTTGCATTGGGGGAAGTGGGCGCGGGGTTCACCGGCGACGGTTGCCGGAATCTGGGGAGGGTAATAACTTCCCTTTTTACATTTTAGGGTACTGACAGGGAAAGTTGGATGAGTGAGAAAATGTAAGGGTAAAATTGTCAAATGTGTCCATGATAGAGTAAAACACGTACTTTAATGAGCAATACCCTTTTCAAATATGCCGTGAGGAACCCCCAAAGCCAAAAGTAGTAATATTTTCCGTCTGTTCAAAAATCCTAAAATCCCGGCTGAAATCTTGTCCAGGAACAAACTTCCACAAAAGTGTTGGTCTGATTGGAGCCTGCTCATGCTTGGCCTTAAAGTTTGATTTTATCGTCTTTTGTTGGCCAGCAAGCAACAACCCCTTTACAACCAGCAAAACGAATCTGATATGCACAGGTTAAGTTATATGTCAATTGCAACCTAGCTGCAACTTGCATGCAAGGTCTTCAGATATGATGCCTATGTCCCACATTTTTGGAGAAAGAGAGAAGTACCACTTTGTAACCAAGGGGGCTATTCCTCTTATTGCCAATTGGTTTTTAGGATGGAACCTCCCTTGTGTTTGTCAAGTGGTCCATCTCTCCTCCGTTTGGATGTGGCCCGACCCATTTGCATGTTTTAACAGTTTGGAAATACTATGCGCTTCGTGTCTACAAGGTGTGTGCCTTGCGCTTTGTTGTCTCCCCTTCACCTCGGTGCCCCACATGCTTTTTAAACTAAGAGATGGTGTACACTTGTACATCAGGCCGCTGATCAAAACTACCGCAGTTAATTTATTGATACACAACAGATAAAGTTTACTACTTAGTAGAAAAGGCAACTGTAGGAGTTAATCAACTATGCACGTCTTGTTTCGTAGTTGTCATGATTCTAGTTAAATTAGCTTTAAATGTGGTATAGATTTTCTGATTGCTTTCACTTATGGTTTATTGTTTACCATGAGTTTTTAAGGCCATGTTTTAGCCATTTTTTTTTTTTTGCAAATATTGGTAAATAAATCTGTAATTGTAAATAGTCATCTTGGAACATGTTATTTCTTGTTCATACTATTGAAAAAGGCTCTTCAATGATAACTATGCCTTGGGCACACTTTATTTCCAAATGATGGTAACTAAATATTTTTTTGAAGGGTGGAACCTTGAAGTGTGCCTCATGCTGTCAAGCATCATGCCGCTTGTCATGTTCTCCTTTCCATAGACCGACCAGTTTTGCATATAAACTAGAAAGTACTTCCAAGTTAATATATTATGTTTGCCAGGCAGTCAGTGCCCATGTAATGTCCTTACCTTATTTCATTTGTAAAGAACCCAAAGATTTCACTTTTCTTTGTCTTAGGTTATAGCAAATAAATTAAAATGTCTCAATAGACTGTTCTCACTTTTAAGTATGAATGGCTGATTCTGATGTCATTTCTTGTTGATGGTCTGTCTCTTGGAATCAACCCCGGTTAGTTAGGTGTATATACGTGATTCCTTACCCTCCTCCCTTAGCCTCTCTTAACTTAATTGCGCAAGAATCGACTTAAGCTTTGTTACTCAGACACGGTTAGAAGTATCTGACATGTGTACATCTCTAAGTGGTGGACTCATCTATTTAATACTCCCTTCCTTCAAGTCCAAATCCCCCATTTGCTTTGTTGACACTATTCATAAGTGAAGAGAATATTCGTAACTCTTTGCTATATACTCCCTCCGATCCACACCAAAGGTAACATTCACTTTTTGGTGGTCTAACTTCGAAAACTTTGACTAAGAATATCTCTTAAAGTGTGAAGCTTTGAAAGACGAAACTTATATATATATATAGATTTGTTATGAAAAAGTGTCTTTTCATAAAAAAATTATTTTTTGTACAAAAAAGTGGCGTATAAATAAAGAAAATAACGGTCAAAATACCGCTTCGAAGACCACCCAAAAGCAAGTGTTACCTTTGGTCTGGGTAGGAGGGAGTATAAGATAAAATATTGTCACGCGGGATCTTGTTTGTTGTCTTCACGTGTACGATAAGTTATAAAACTTCTATAATTTTCTATAATTTGCAATTAAAGCTATTAATGTTGCAATATGTGCATTGATATTTGCACAAGAAGTAAATAGGGTATTTGGACTTGAATGGAGGGAGTAAATTGTAATATGGTATCATATTTTTGGCCCAAAACATAGTGTTTAAGTGTCACACCTATGTTTGAGCGTGGGCTGTCAGATTTGGACATGCGTTAATATGAAAACATGAATAGTCAGAGTAACATAGGACTTGAGACTTTGAGAGACACTGGATTAATATTGGTATTATAATTATCTTGCTTACTTTCTTTCTTAAATTAAATTCCTCGTAACAAATCCCCTGTTTAATGAATGTGAAGGTTGGAAATGCAAGTGTCAGAATAGGGGGCATGGCTAAAGGTTCGGGTATGATCCACCCTAATATGGCGACAATGCTTGGGGTACGTACTTAATTGAATGAAGCTGTTTGGCTGTCTCCAGAATTGCACTCAGGAACGTTATATGTTTTTCAGGTTATTACCACAGATGCTGTAGTTGACTGTAATATATGGAGAAAGATGGTGCAAGTGGCAGTGGGTAGAAGTTTTAACCAAATTACAGTTAGTTACTTCCTTGTCTACAGTTTACTTCTGCCTCCATCCTAATTATATTGTCCTTGTTTGTTTTTGGTGGTCAGCCCATAGTAACTTTGACCATTAGTTCCTTTAAATTTACGCAGAGACACAATATGATATTTGTCACATTCAATTAATCAGACTAACTTTGTTGGTATTATCAGTTTTGGAAGTTGTACCTTCTGAATATTATGAGAAAGTTTCAATCAAGTTTGACATTGTTTCACCGTAAATCAAATGGAAATGATAAAAATGGGATTGAGAGAGTACTTAATGGAACTTGAGAACTCATTTCCATATCCAGTAGAGCCAAACATTCACCATTTTTTAGTTTTAGATTATGATGGAATGTAGTTGAACGGCTCATCAAAATGCTTTTGCTATTTTTCTGTTTAAAAAAGTTTTAATCATTTGATGCAAGTCTCAATGCAATTTTATTGTGGGTCATCTGCAAATAGCCTTTCCACAGGGGTAGGGATGTATGACTGTACATCCAACCCTGAACCCCTATTTCTGGTAGATTGCCGGTTGCACTGTAACTCAAAATAATGTATTCTGGAAATATTGTTGAGAACTCTTAGCCTTATGTACGTGAATTGTTTCTATTGTAATTCAGGTAGATGGAGATACTAGTACTAATGACACTGTCATAGCCTTGGCTAGTGGGCTTTCTGGTGCTGCCAGGATATATGACCTAAGTAGTCCTGAAGCATCACAACTTCAATCATGCCTTGATGCTGTATGTTAACTTTCACCATTCTCTTGTTTTTAATACGGTAAACTAAAGTTAGCCAGATTCTCTGGATCTTAATAACAACCAATTGGAACATTCCCACTTTTGAGAGATTTTATGAGTACAGTATTTATTCTAATCCTGAAAAAAAGTTCAGAGGTATGATATATTTAGATTGGTGAGAGGGAGGCTGCATGCCTGCGTATATTTGAATGTCATGAGACACTGCAAGTGGCAGGATACTCTTCAAATTGTTACTGCTGTTGATCTTGGATAGAAAACAGAGGAGATTCTGTGAACTAAATTGATAATTTCTCAAATATTTATTGGAATTCGGGCTCATGTCTTTATTTCGTTTTATAGCATTAGCTATATCTTATACCTTTCTTCTTGATATCCGTGTTGTGTAACTTCTTTCTCAGGTAATGCAAGGTCTTGCAAAATCAATTGCTTGGGATGGAGAAGGAGCAACCTGTCTAATTGAGGTATTTATTTACATGATCCCTGGCCCCTATTTAGCTGAGAGATGCATAGCATTAAAAGTTGCCTGAAAAATCAGTTTCACATTTCCATCTATATTTTGCTTCATTTTCCATTGTTTGAGATAAGATTTGTACAAGCAATGCTCGTATTGTTGACACATTGGCAACACCTGTGGGGCAAACCAACATGCTACACCTTAGGACTGTTTTGAGTTGCAAGGGGTTTGAAACTTATTCTGGCTTCTGTACCTCTTTTAGGCTCCATTGTTTGTGAGCAAATCAATTGAGGCTTCTTAATTCTTATGCTCAAGCTGCAGCCGCCTCTGACCATATTACGTCCTAGGCATAGGCCTCTTTAAAAATGTTTAGGTGATGGTACAGTGTGGTTAAGTGCCTTATTTCTTGTGCTACAGCTTTGTTACTCTTTCATATTCTTATAATCATGGAGTGCTTTTGTGCTTATAGAAACTAGTCATTGACAGATGCATACTCCTTTCATCCCCAGTTATGTTTATCCTTGGTCCATCCCAAACTAATTGGCTCCTTTCTTGTATAGTAAAATAAAACATAGTTAACGTTTTATAAACAGCGGCCCAAGCCGAGGCGTTTGGTATTCAAGAAGTAATGAGATGGGTTACTATCATGTTTCTGTTCCTTCAGGTTACCTTCATGTTGTCATGCAGGTAGGTACTTGGGGATACTTCTGGAAGCCATTACCTTAAAAGTGTGAGGGAAGAAACTCCACGCATTTTCATAATCTATTCTTAGTTTCATTCCCCGTAGCTTAAATTAGATAGCTCATGTATTAGCCTACGAGGCTATGACTTTATAGGCAATTTTTACCATTGTAAAGGAAAAAAAAAATACACTCCACCCCATTGACACTCATAGTGGGGGAAGGACTGGTAAGGGTCATAACTCGTAAGAAATTGGCAAGTCATGGGATGATAGTGTTATACTGTTATTTCACAAATCTTTAATGTGACCTAGATTGGGACTACATATATAGGATGGAGGGAGTACTAAACTAAGATGTAACAAGGTATAGATTCTACAGTATTCTAGATATTTCTTTATTTTTTGAAGCTATCGAGCATACAAACAAATGATTTCATACATTCACGTTGTCAAGGAATATTTTTAAGAGGTTTCGGTGTTTCTTGGTCCGGTGTTCGATGGGACTTCGATCTGTTCGAGGACCGAGTTGGAGTTTGTAGGACACTACCTACCATGAATGGAGTTTGAATGGGGTTACTCTGATAGTGTACTGGACTCATTTTCTGATAGAAATTATCCATATACTAGTGCCAACCGAGGGAGTGTTCTACATTGTGTTATTTTGATATGCATTCTACAAAATAACACTATTAAAAAGACTATATTAAAGCTATATTACACTTGCAGGTTACTGTTACGGGCACCAGCAATGAGGCTGATGCTGCCAAAGTTGCGAGATCTGTAGCGTCGTCTTCACTTGTCAAGGTAAGTTAACTGCACTTATCCATAATTTTTAATTTAGTCATGAAACTTCGCCTTACGGTAGTTGTATTTATTCTTCCAGGCTGCTGTGTATGGCCGAGATCCAAATTGGGGACGTATTGCTTGTGCTGTCGGCTATGCAACAATTCCTTTCGATTCAAACAAACTCCAAATATCACTTGGAGACATCTTGCTTATGAAGGGAGGACAGCCATGTGAATTTGATAGGTACATATGATCCCTTTGAGGTTTACTTTGGCTTGTAAATATTGCCCGCTAGCCCAAACTTTATGATTTCTTTTCAGAGATGGCGGTTTTTGAACTAAACAACAGTCGGATATATACGGTTTAGGCTAGTGATGACTTGTACTGATCATTTGATCTCAATTAGCAAACAATGTG
>JAGPOY010002611.1:8928-23453 GCA_018983105.1 Silene uniflora | reverse complement strand
CATCCACCAACTCTTAACCCCTAACATCCACCATCACTGCCCAATGGCCAACACTCTGTTGCCTGTGCCGACGAGCTCATCCCTTGGCGTCGACGAACTCCTCCCTTAGCGCCGACGACATTGCCATTATTATAATCATCACCAAAACAAGCTTTAAAAACCTTGTCCAACATCGAAAATCCCATCCCCACCCTCGAAAACTCCATAGTTACTGTTTTTGGGGGCCGAGGAGGAGATTTCAAGTGTCGGGGAAGGGTATTATCAATTTTTTGGCGGTGGTTAAGGGTGGTGGGACGAGTTTCACATGGAGGAGGGGAAGACGGCGAGAAAAGGCTGTGAATTTGAAGGTGTCGTCAGCACCGGTGACATTGTTTCGTCGGTGATGGAAGATAATATGGTAGAAATTGGTGTTTCTTAGTGGTGATAGTAATAATGGGTTGTTAGGTGATTGTCACATTTGTCCGTGATTCCTTTTTTTTTATTACCAAACATGAAGTTGAATAAAATTGATAGTATTTGTAGAAATTAGTTGTGGGATAGCTCCAGAAATTATTGTCATATGGTAAGTTGGGAACATGTTTACTGTCCTAGAACTGAAGGGGGCCTTGGGATTAGATATAGTAAGACATAGAATGTGGCCACTATGGGGAAATTGGTTTGGTGGTTATATAGTAAGCCAGATAGCTTATGGGTCAAATAGGTAAATCAAATTTACATAAAAAGCTCACCTTGGGGAAGTTATCTTCCTAAATCCCATATGGGAGAGTAATTGGAAGGATATTTGCAAAACAAAAGAACTGCTCAAATCTGGCTATAGCCTATAGCAATGGACTCTGGCTTGCTAATGTGAAGGGTTATACACTTATACTGTCTCCTCAGGATATGAATGGTTGAGGAGAAAGGAACCGAAAGTTGGGTGGGCAAAATTAGTATGGAATTCCTGGTGTCTGCCTAAACATAGTTTTCTGAATTGGTTAATTCTCGGGAATGGTCTGACTGTTAAAGACATACTCTTCAGGTATGGGATAAGTCTAGATGATAAATGTTGTATTTGTGATTGTCACTCTGAAACCATAGTGCATCTTTTTCAGCAGTGCAGGTTTGTCAAAATTTTGATGGACATAGTCTCTGTCAGGCTGCATATACCAACTCCCACGGGTAATGCCATTGTTTGGATTGGAAGGAGGCACTGGTCTAAAGGGAAAACTGATATTTGCTTGTTTACTGTCATGGCAACTGATGTAATACTACGGATTTCTGAGCACATGTAGCTCGGCCGAGTTAGGAGTAGCTCGACCGAGCTGGTTCCTTAAGAGTCATACGTTTGAGTTTTGTTACGTTTCAGAAGCTCCTGGAACGCAACTACTCGACCGAGTCGTTTTGACTCGGCCGAGCTGGGGTTAGCTCGGTCGAGCTGACTCTGGCTCAACCGAGCTGACGGTCTGACGGGTTAGTTTTTCGGTTTTTATGCAATAAGTATAAAAGGGAGAGACTTAATTCTAAAAAAATTTTATTCTTATTCTAAACCCTTTTTGAGAAAACTAAAGTGACGTACACTACATCTCTCCTTTATACCTTGCATTAAACACCATGATTCAGATCTGCACTAGATTAAGATCTAGATCTTGAAGGTAAGTCATCTGATTATCGATTTAATTGTTGTATACTAAGTATGAACCCTAATCTAGGATTAGGGGAAGTTAGGGTTGATCTTAATTATGCTTAATTCATGATTAGGTGACGGATTCGTAGAGGAAGACTTCTGCGATTGATTGCTGTGATTTGCTGTTATTGCTTTTATTAGGATTTGCGAATAAGGTAGGATATTCCTACTCAGTTGATTGTTGTATTTGTAAGACCGTCTTTATGTTCATATGCGATTGGATGTTGATGATATTTCGCTGATTGATTGATATTGAGCGAGATTGTGATTATTGATATGGTTCCGGCTGAGTGGTCAGTGTGAGAGGTGATCACGCCCCATTGTCGCCTCGGCTGGTCTTCTCAACCAGGAGGGATGTGCACATTAATGGCTTGGGCTTTGGTTATTAGTGGGCAAGGCTGCGGTCCCCCACTGGCGGTGTGGATTATCGTTGCGGCGATAATCTGGCAGGGCTACACGGCTCGCCGTGTAGTCAGTTACTTGTAAGGAGAGGGAGACTGGAGATCACTCGTGGCTTATGTTGTTACATTTCTTCCGCTGTGTTTATATTGATTGTCTTAACTTATATTTTCGGTTGACTGGCCCCGGTTGTTTGTCTTTGACCTGTTGTGATCCATTCGGGGATGGTGAGCAGTTGGTTTAGCAGGTAATGAGTTGGATGATGATGTGCTTCTGGGATGGGAAGAGTCGCCACCAGTTTAGAGCTAGTTAGCCGACAATAGTTTTTATTGTGTTAAGACAGTTTATGTTTTCAGTTGTTGTTTTATCAGATAGTTGTATGATTTAAACCGTATTCATTAATAAAGGTACTCGTATTGTTATTTTGATGTTCACTACCTCGGTTATGTCGAGATGGTAACGCCTTTATATGCTAGGGTAGCCCTTGGTAGGGTACTCCGGTATATGGGGGTGTTACAACTGATGTGTCCAGTTTTTATATGATTTAACCCTCTAATTTAACTCAATTCTACTCGTTTATTTCACTTTAATTAGTGTTATGTAAGCTAATTCCGTGTTCTAGGTGTATGCTCGTATTTGTTGCATTTTGTAAGAATTTAAGCATTCGGAAGCTTATTCCCGTCATTTTAGCAAGCACCAATATTCATGAGGCTAAGTAGAAGCAAGCTTGACCATGGTATGGCATTTTAAAAGAAGTGGTAGTCCAAGCGAGATTCCACTAACAATGTTAGTGGAAAAATAAAGAATTGGAGCCCAAACATAAAATGAATTGAAGCCCAAATAAAGAAGTGTAGAAGCTCACATTGGATGCTCATTTTGGATGTCAAAATATGCAATTATCCAGGTGTTTAAGTCAAGTTAAGACATTTGCATAAGATTCCATTGGCAATTAAAAGAGCAATTAAGCAAGAATACCCGGATTAGCACATCCCCGATCGGGGTGGCCTGTCCCCGATCGGGGTTGACCCTATTTAAGTTGTTTACGTTTCTCCCCTCATTTAGTATATATAGAGGGTTGTATTCGACATTTAGGGTACACTTCCACATTATAATTTTCTCATAGTTTAGCATAAGTTTCAGAATTAATTTACATTTGTTAAGCTTTCTTTTGTGTTAAACAATTTCCTTCCAAGCAAATTCTAATACAAGTTACAATTTCGTTTGTCATTTGGGTTGTTATTTGTTCTTCATTTCGAGTTCTTATTTCTCCATTTCGGTAATTCTATTTCTAGCTTTACCTTGTTATTTACTTTCGTTATTCACATTGTTAGTAGCACATTAGTTTGTTATTCGTTAATCATCATTCTATTTACATGACTATTTCTCTCCCATTGTTACTAGTTAGTATTTTCATATGTTAGTTTCATCATTTGGTTACTTTAACATCATTTCTATTATTAATCATTTAGTTATTTATAATTACGTATTCATCATGTTTATTATATCAAGTACAATTAGTTTCATTTCCATCATGAGTTAGTAGTTCCATTTGTCTAGGGATTAGGGAAGCCATGCGTTAAGTAGTAATTGTAATTGTCAAAATTGGGATGCTATAATATCAACAATTTGTTTCTATCACATATTTGCTTTGTTTTAATTAATCTTTGTTTAAAGTATACAAACATTGGTTAAGTTTGTTAATTCGTTCTATAAGTCGAGAGGCACGGAATTTAGTTTTTTTTTAGGTAGAATGTTAATTCTCATTAAAGCTAGATCTCAAAAGGTCAATTACAAAGATACATATCTTCACAGGCTAATAACTTCAGTACAAATCATCCTCACTACATCAACTCAATAAATTTCGCTCAACTAGCCATTGCCTATCCTTAGAAACAATACATTCAAGTTTCAGTATATCCATTCTATATCTAATACTTTGCTTAATATATTTCAATACAATCCAAGGAGCAATAACCATCTCATCAACTCGAGCTCTATTTCGACACATCCATAGCTGGTAAATTAGAGCTGCAACCCCAGCCATACAAATCTTCTTTTTCAGCAGACCTTTGCACCTTTCAGCATCCTGACATCTGATATCCAAAGAAATCCTAGTCACTCCTGCAATAACACCAAACACCTTCTACTGAACTCACAACTGAAGAACAGATGAGCCCCTGTTTACTGCTCACTACCACAGAAAAAGCACAGTCCATCATTGATGATACCATATTTAGACAATCTATCCTTAGTCAGAAGCCTCTTCTGCACATACAACCAACAAATGAAGTTAACCTTTGGCAGATTAATTCGGTTCCAAACAAATGGGAGCCACCCCATTTTAGCTCTATCACCTATAAGCCAGTGGTACACCTGACTAGTATCATAAGGTTTCTGGAGCCATTGGTGCTGCATAAATCCCATCTGTAACATATCCTTAACCTTACAGATATGGCGCCAAGCCCAACTAGAGTTCACTGTAGGTAAGTAAGACCACCAATCCCTGTCTTTTATATATATATGATGTACCCATTTTACCCAAAGACTATCCTTTTTAGAAGCCACCCACCAGGAGTACTTACCAATAGCAGCAATATTCCAGGAGTAACAATGATTTAGGCCAAGTCCTCTCTGTTCTTTAGGCAAGCAACAAACATCCCAAGCAACAGCAGGGACCTTATGGTAGTCCTCACAACCAGACCACAAGTAATTTCTGCATAAACTCTCCACTTTGTTCAAGATGCCTTTAGGTAACAGAAAAATTCTAGCCCAATAGCCATGCAATTGAGTCAAGACAGTCCTGACCAAGAGCAATCTACCAGCATAGCTTAATTTCTTAGCCCCCCACGGAATTTAGTTAGACTAAGCATGTGTATTTTTGTATTTTTCTACCGTTCTCTTGAAGGTGGGTCAAGGCAGGTTGAGTTCACTTTTAGAAGTGCGATTTAACGATTTGCTGTTGTACGAATTAAACGAGTGAAAGTAAATAAACTGTAAATAAGAAGACGCCAAGATTTGGTGACGCGGAAAACCCCAATGTAGGAACAACCGCGGGAGGGAGACGGTACTCCTCCAAGGATTTCACTATGATTTTAGGGCACGAATACAATGATGGTGCTCGAGGCTAGACGAGAATTAGGTTTACAATGTGTGTTGTGTGTAATAGCGTATGCGTGCATGCCTCTGAGTTGTGTTGCTTCCCTTGCTTTTATAGTGTAGCTCCACATCTTAGGGTTTCCTTTCTTCGTCTTCAAGCCTTTCCATAAGTGGTGACGGCTGAATATTTCCTTTTTCGATTTATGTCATAGTCGGCTTTAGATCTCTTTCCTATTTCACGCTTTCCATGTTTAATACTTTCCATGCTTCGCAGCTTCCATAATTCGAATATTCGCTATTCAATGATCTCCATATTTTGGGGTCATCATATCTCTCAATTTGTCAACCTGCTATCTGATCCATCTGGAGTATTAGACGCCAGACTTGGCCTGCTGTACGCAATTATCTGGTGCCAGGCTGGTTCAGGTGTCTTCAGTCAGCGGCGTGTTTTTTACCCAAACAATGTGTTAGTAGAACGACCTAGCAATAGCGAGAGTTCGTTAGTACCCGATCTATGGTTGACAATAATATCGAGAGGTGGTTGTCTTTAAGCCTATGAAATTGTCGTTGTTATCTATTGCTAGTTTTGACATGATCATTTACGTATTTGCATGGGTGACCCGACTCCCCTAGACTTCTTTTTATATTATTGAATTTACATCATTGTACTTTAGTTATTACCAAACAAACCAAACAACAATCGTCAATCGACCTAGATAGAATTCCACTCATAGTAATTCAATAGCAACTCCCGTTTTCCTTGTGTTCGATCCCTATTACTACATTAATTTGTGTCTAGGGAAATTATCTTTACATAGGTGTGCGATAGCCTATCAGGCTATCAGCAATGTACTATTTTGTCTGGCAACAGAGGAATGCAGCTAGATTGGAGGGATTGATTGCTCGGCCTGAGTGTGTGATTATGCAAATATTTCAATTCTTGAAGATTAGACTTTAGGCAATGCACCAATTTTCATTTCATTGCTGCTGATAGAGCGTGGATCAGCTCAATTGCTTACTGTAGTACTAGTTTTTGGATAGAGATGTTAGAGAATTTAACAATTATAGTACTAATATTTAATTTCACCTGAAATTTAATTATAAAATTTACTATTACTAATACTTTGTTTTAAAAAAATATTGTTATCATTATATCCAATAAAGCTGTAATATAAACGTTAAGTAATGAGTAATAACCTTAATAATACAATCAGATAAGATTAAGTTAAAGTGTAAGAAAAAATATATTATACGTAAACTTTTCATGAATACTTTTAACTTGTAATATGTTTGTATCAAGGGTAAGACAGAATTATAGAATTAATTAAAAAGTGTTTGTTATAATTAAAGAAGTATTCATAACCATCATGTTTATTTTTAAAAATAATAATAGTAAAATATTTCTATCGTATCATACATATAATATGTCTTTACAAGTTGAAAAAATATTATCCCCTTTTTAAATGTCATAGAATTATTTATTGTATGGACTTAATGAGTATGACCTAAATAAAGATAGGATATAATGAAGCCCAAAGCCCAATATAGAACAACTCATTTAGGCGGGAAAATTTTAGAATCTTTTATTCTTTTAATTTTATGGGGGGATGGAGGATGTTTCTAATTGAGTAGGTCATCCCCATACTACTAAGAGAATAAAAATTCTCTTAGTTTCCTTCAAAAAAGCATCTTTGTTAAATAAGGTAATAACTAAAACTTATTTCCATTACATTATTATCTTTTCAATGAATATATTATTGTAATTCAATTTTAATATTTTAATTAAATTCATAATTATAATTTCTTTATTAAATTAATAATTATAATTTCTTCATAAAATAAAACAAATTTGTTATTAATTATAAAATATATAAGTTGCTAAGTTTTTCAATAATGGAATAATTGCGGAGTATTACTTTAAATAATAACTTGACACATACTTACTATTAGCTTGGTGATAAAAAACAGATTCTTGGAAAAAAAATCACAACTTAACTTAATTTTCTTTGATTAGTTTTACATTTCCTTTTTTTATTAATATCAAAATACAATACAGTGAAATATTAAATATTAATAAGGTTAAAGTTTAAAAAGGTACATATGGGATTGCATTAATATACATGTGAGAATTATGTATGGTATGAGACAAATTATTATTCGTAATTTCTTTCATAATTCTATTTTCACGTCTTTTGATACAAAGGTACTACTAGTTGACTATCTTCTTTTGCAATTCTCTAATTTTCTTGTATAATTAAGTTATTACTTGAGTTTATTCTTTTGATAGATTTAATCATATAATAATAATATTAGGAATTTATCATTCTCCTATTTTTAATAATGAAGTAATTTATATAATTAAGTCATTTAAAATGTCAATCTTATTTGGTCTGAAAACTATCAAATAGTCTCTCTTGCTTATACCGGTTTAAGCATGTTACCTAGCTATAATATTTAACGTTTTTTGTACATTATTATCTGAAAAACCGCGCAATTGCGCGGGATCTACACTAGTGATGTAGTAATCTAAATAGTTTTTTAACTTGTAATAGCTTGTTTGCGCTTAATGAAATTACTAGCATTCCAAAAAAAAAAAAACATGAAGCTAAATTAGGGGTAATTTCATTCCTTTTCATTTTTTTTTCCCTTTTTTGTTTCCATTTCCTTTCCCTTTGTTGAACCAAACACCTCTTTAAGTATCTAACTTCATTTCAAAATGCTCCAACCAAATATTGGAATGGATCAAATTCATTTCAATAATGCCAACTAAACACCCATTGTATTTCTTCTCTCAAATTAATTTAATAATTTTCTTCTAATTTTCATACATAATTTAAAACCGCTAATGTTATTAGGGGTGTAGACTAAATCGTTGAAAAGAAATAAACTAATCATTTATTTTCACAAAATGGAGAGGATTTGGAGCCGTGAGAAAACACAATAGAAATAGTTTAGTGGAGTCTCCCCTCATTTTGCATCTTTTTGGAATCCAACAAACAAGGAATCCAAAAGTGATTCGATGGCGTAAAGGAATCATATACTGTTTGAGAAAGAATCCAAAGAATCTCCTAATGGAAACATGTGTCGGATCTTACAATGTAGACATGCACCTTCACTTGCCAAATCCACTTTACTCATCATCTCCAACATCTTAGGAGCTACCACATAAAGTTGCATTTTAATACAAATATTATTGGATGATAACGAGTACGGAGTATAATCCTACTCCATATGTTCCCATGAATAGTTTAGCTTTATTTTATTTTGTGACAAAGAAATAAAATGTAAACTATTAAGTGGGATAGATAGAGTATGATACTACTACTCCGTATCTCATTCTCTTTAATGGAATGTCCATTACACTTTGAAGTGTAATCAAAGCATGGTTTCGAACGAGTGTATTATTCAATCTAATCCGTCTTTAATTTTTTCTTGAATCAAATTTAAAATATAATTTTATCAATCAAAATTTACCATGTGTTAATCTTCGTGAAAGGTTCTCCATCCTCAAAGGCTCCAAGGTGGAGTGCAATTGTCGTGACATTTCAAATCGATGACTAAACAGAAAGAGTAGGTAACTAGGTACAATATGTTCCAACCTTTCGGAGTGTGGAGCTCTCCTCCCTTATTATGATATATTACAGAC
The DNA here is from genome assembly GCA_018983105.1 of Silene uniflora. Lineage (NCBI taxonomy): Eukaryota > Viridiplantae > Streptophyta > Magnoliopsida > Caryophyllales > Caryophyllaceae > Silene > Silene uniflora. Next base: position 14,649 of record JAGPOY010002611.1, on the reverse strand, counting down.
TACAGAGTAGTGACTTTTAGTGTATGAAAATTAAGCATAAAATATAATAGTAATATGCTTTGTATTGCTTAATTATGAAAGGATTCGGGATTTCGGTCATAATACGACTCTAGACTTGTTTGGGAGAATCAAGAGACAAAAGGGTATACTTGAATTTGAAACCCGTTTATTTTGAGTTTGTGCTCAAATCATAATCACCAAATATACCGAACTCTTAATCAGACAAACAAACAATGGACATTTAGATCAAGTTGTAAGGGTTGATGTAACTCAACATAGTGATTGAAATCACAAATATGGAGTGAACAAAAGAGAGATAGAGGCGAAAAAAGTACTATAAAGACTATACCAAAGGCCTGAATTATATGCTCATTTGTCGTCCTCCTCATGGATACAACTTCTACTCACTCTCTACTCAATATGACTACTCACTCCCACTAACGTGAGCAAACAATAATTAAAGCTTATTATCCCTTCCGTTTCGAACATTTGTTTTTAGCACAAATACCAAGAAAAGAAAAGAAGACAAGTAAATCAAATTGAGTGTGGAAGATTAAATTGTCCATCCAATGCATCCCTAAAATAAAAAGATAAACAATTCACTAACACTCAAAATAAAATAGTTAAACAAATTACCAAGATGGAAGGAGTATAAATTTATAACAAAGACGGGATGATTGAACCCATTAAATTTATCTTGTTAGTCAAGTCTTTTTCTTCTTTTTTCCAATGAGCCATCCCACGAATACTGTTCTTCATGACTTGGATAGGCATTTAGGTTGTTACTTGTTACTGTTAGTGACAGAGCTATGAATCTAGTTGCCTAAATTTTTTGTTTTGGCCTAAATAAAGCTTCAAAGTGCCGTGTCATAAGTAGCGTCGTGTCGAGACTGTAAACACCGGATACAAAGTGAAAGGGAACATGGGGAACTTTCAAAAACTTTGACACCTTGGTTGCTGTAACCATCAAGACAATTGATTTCCTGATTCCCAAACTTTATACGCTTAAACCGCTGATACAAAGACGATTTTTTCTGGAGTATAGTCGTAAAATTTCATACAACAATAAGGACAATCTAGCTGAAGGAATCACAACGTTAAGACCAAAAATGGGAACACTAAAGATAGCATTACACTAAAACGCTAGTCATAAACTCACAATGCAGGCAACACAACCAATGAGTTATCACTGTACCAGCCTGGTGGTACAGACGGAGTCTTGTGTACGATCGGTAGCATCTTTTGACTTTCGCTACTCCTTGTACTCTAGTCCTTCCTTTGTGCCTCTTTCTACCCAAAAAATGATGGCGATATAATAGTCATGAGCAGCTGAAAACAATCTTTCAACGCTACTGCATCCTTTATCACCCTTCATGTAGTCTCTGTGTTTTGAGCTTCTTCAACACACGAATATCACTAGATAATGCACTTAGATCAACTGTTCCACTACTAAGCTCTTCTTTTGTCCCATCAACATTCACCCGTTTCCTAGAGCTCCTACAAAAAATATATCAGTGATGTTAAAAAAAGGCGACGCAAATTGCAAATGACCAACCCAGCCATTTTTAACCCTCTAACTATAGTAAACCTCTGGAAATGAATTACCTTCCAGCTGAGGATAGTTCTCCAGAATTCTTACTCAACCAGCGAATATCTCCAGTGGTTGGTTGCTCCAATGATCCAGATATGTGTAGTGTTTCCTCATCAAAACTACGGCATGTACAATAAATGGTTAACACATAGAATCAAGGGCCTCTGGATAAACTTTGCCTAACGGAGATTCATCACTTAATGCTATTAGAATATGTTTTGTTTAAAGGAGTAACACTGTATAGTTTTGACAGACACACAAAGATGTTTTTTTTTTGGGGGTGGGGGTAACAGGTTTACAGAAACATCGCACGCCGTTGTAGAACAAAAGTACGGAGTACTTATGTAAGGCACATTGACATAAACATTATCGTAAAATCGAATTTTATTTTACAAAATATCCCAGAAAAAATTCTTTCATAGGGGTACTTGATAAATAACATGCAGTTCTACAATATCTTGGTTGGAGTGACGTTGGACGACCTTAGAACTGACATCTGTTTGCAAAAAACATAGCAACCAAGTTATAGCACACATGCCGTTCATCTCCAAGAAATTGAGTCGTTTTAGATTCGTTTCCAAATATGAATGTTTAAAGAGATACATAGTCTATGGCAGGTGTTAAAAAATATTAGGGCAGCTTATAGAAAATGTCTAATTCCAGGGAGAGATCGTCATTCACCTTTTGACTAAGAAGCGAATCGTGGTTCCAAGTTTAATCACATGGCGCTTATGAGATGTGCTGCGGAAGATTTCTCGTCCATGTTTCTATGACATAATACATTAAAAATTAGCCGTGGAGGAAAGCATCTTATGATGTTGAAGTGGAAAGAAAAAATAAATATTACGGGGTATAATATAATCAAAGGTGCTTACAATTTTGAATTTGAATTCATCACGAATATTTTCCTCCGTTATAATGGCTGCTGAGAATCCAAGAATCACAACATGAATTGCATCCTGTGCAAGCTTCACTACTTTACCTTCTGATAAAAAACAAACAAACTAATAATGAATGACACACACAACAACCAATATAGTAAGTAGTGACCATGTTCTAGCTATGTAGAAATTTAATAAAGAGACACTATGCTTCGGACACCATACCTAAGTATGTATCAGGCTTTGGATCAAAAAGTAGGAGAGTAGCCTTCAGACTAACACCAACTAAAGGATACAGCGACAGAATCTTCGCAAGGTTGCTTCGGAAGTCAAAGTCGTAAGCCAATAATACACCATCAAAAGTTTCATTATACCTGACAATGAAGGCAGAGAACATCAGCAAGGGATTACTCAACAGCACAGCATTCTTACAGGAGTTACAGGGAAGAAAAAGAAAAAGACACTAGCCATCTCAGTAGAGATACAAATTATAGACCCGATATGAACCAAATATAAAAAGCATAATTCATCAGATGTCTCAATATTATGCAAGGACCATCATGAATTCATGATCCTCTTTTAAGAAGTTAATTAAGAGATGAAGGCCCTTATCGCCATATCTTCAAAGGTTAACCAACTGACTGCAAAAGTGCAAAGACAATAGTGAAGTAATGCGACAAAACCAACTATGTTGAACTCTTCATATTAAATGAATCGGCCAATCAACTAAACAAATAAGAAAGACGGCCACCAAAATCCCATTCTCAACAAGCCCTCAGCATCTATTAATACACAAACTAACAAACATATGTACTTTATTTCTCAATCCCGCTCCTATTTTCAAACCGGAGAAGTCAAACCAAATTATACACCTGCCTGAAAGTACATGTATCCTTCACTCAAGATCCCTTCTTCTCGGCCATTAGGGAACTTTTATGGAGGAGGCAGTCCAACTTTCACAGCCCACTTAAGTGCTTGATTGTTGGCCTTCCAATTGTGTTTCCCCATGCCTTCATATATTCAAGACTGACCAAAGAAGTTGAAAGGTATTATGTTAACAGGACTTGGTTAAAAATCATCTACGTGGGTACATGTGGTGGACTGGTAATTTTACTTAAAAAGCAATTTTTTCACCTAAAGTAAGTTGCCCAATTATAAATTGTCCGATGTTTACATGGTTATGCATGCCCCTTCCCACAGGCGAAACTAAAATTCAAAAAAATTCTAAAAGAAAAATGACAATCCCCCCCCCTCTCCTCCCGCGACCTCCCCTTCCTATTTTATCAAAAGTGAAAAGCCGTGACTAGGATAGGTCTTGATGCACAAAATTTACTGCCCTGTAACATCAGCAGCATTAGGTTTCGAGTTTAAATGACAATCCCCCCCTCTCCTCCCGCGACCTCCCCTTCCTATTTTATCAAAAGTGAAAAACCGTGACTAGGATAGGTCTTGATGCACAAAATTTACTGCCCTGTAACATCAGCAGCATTAGGTTTCGAGTTTTCCGTGTCCACTTTCAACATGAATGTGGCTGATGACTTGTTTTTCAATGGGAGATTGCTGCCTATTGTAGAAGATCAGAAGAATTTGGGTGTTAAAAACAAGGGAGAGACAACCACACTTAGGGATAAGCTCCTGGCCGCCGCCGACTGATGATGGTGATTGTCATGGGTGAGATGATGGGAGTGGTTTTAGAATAAGGTTGCCAAGATTGCATAAGGGTAATTCTAGTTTAGGTTTTAGAATGAGGTTGCCAGTTGCCACCATAACGTTCGGTATTCTATTTAAGTAGGATGATACTGAAACTCATTATCACAGGTGACACTCCTAATTTATTGACGACTTGCCAGTGATAGTCAGATAATGCCGTCTTTCCCAATCGCTATTGGTCTCTTTTGTCGAAATGATCTAGTAATTGGTTTCTTTATTTGAAATGGTCTAGTAAAATGCCGTCTTTCCCACTCCTAATTTCTTGACGACTTGCTAACTAGCCATTGGTCTCTTTATTGAAATGGTCTAGTAAAATGCCGTCTTTCCCCCTCGCTATTCATATCTACTTTGATTTTATAGGTGGTCTGACAATATCTGGCTAGAGTATAAGTAGCACAAATCACAATTCAATCTCAAGTCCGGTCAGCCAATGGTTATTCATATATAGGGAGTGGTCAGTGGTGTCGATAAAATAGACATGAGACGGTCTTACACAAAACTAACTTAACGGGCACGATAGAATGAATAAGATAAAACAAGAAATGATATATAAGACGGAGACGGAGACGGAGAAAGAGAGAAAGAAAGGAACTTGAAAAGGGAAGAGCTGAGTTGTTGCTTGATAGCATCCGTAACAGCACCAGTTTTGCAGGGTTCAATCAATACAGTTAAATTGGCTTCCGAATACTTCAACCCTTCCATCCTCCTAAGGAACAATCAAACATCAAACATGAAAAACCAAATGAAAATATGAAAAATCAAACATCAAACGAAAATTAGACAACTACGGAGTACATAAAACGAACGAAATTGTGAAGAAAATGAAGATTGGGAATGAGAGAGACAAAATTACCTTTGATACAGGGGCGGAGCCAGGATTAAATAGTATATAGGGCTAAATTAAAAATTTTAGACAGTTATATAAGATCATCCTTTACCCCCTTTTTAAGGTTCCAAAAATAATACAGCGCGACATAAACACCAAAAGTTGCCATGTAAGTAACATAACTAGCTAAACTTTGCCACACGAGGTCCAGCTAATTCAAGAATCAGTAATTACACTTTTATTCGTAATATTATCCACAAAACCCCTTTTAATATAAAGCACCATCAAACTATCAAGAAATTCATCATTCATCTTATTTCTAAGCTTGATCTTTTATGTAAGCTTGTTTTTGACGATGTTCATAGATAAAAATGCTCTTTCGATCGATTGTTGCGGTAGAGTAGAAACCGGAAGAGTTAAGATAAGACAAATCAATCTATAAATCATGGGATAAATTAATGTCTTACAAAATTCGACCATTCGACGACACAAATCTGATACTTCGTACTGAAGTTGGAAGCTCTTCTAGCATTTGAGATACATTGTCATTTTTATATCATGAAAATAAGTTCTTATTGCTTTTGGGATTTCGATTATCCGTTTGTATTATACTTCATTTACCTATCAAATAACTTAACTCAAAGTTGAAAGTAGCAACAAATTTCAACTCATTATGACATTATCCATTAGACCATTACCATACTACAACACTT
>JAGPOY010002610.1:0-14526 GCA_018983105.1 Silene uniflora | reverse complement strand
TGGTCATTTGATGAAGCTGTTAACCTTGCTTTGAGGATTGAGAAGTTGGGAAAAATTAAACCAGTTGCACCCAAATACCCAACCAGGCCTGCTTTCAAACCTTTTGTCAACCCAAAAACCACAGAAACACCTAAGCCAAATAACCAGGGTTTAATTGACAAGGGAAAAGCACCAGTGGGCACTAAGGTAAACCCTCCTGTGGGAAGAGATAAGATCAGATGTTTGCAATGTCAAGGTTTTGGGCATTTCAGGAAGGATTGTCCTTCCAACAGGACCCTTACCCTGATGGAAATTGAGGAATGGGAAAGGGAGGGTCTTATTGAGTATGAAGAGGATGATACACATGTATTGGAAGAAATTGAACCTGGAGAGGGGATAAGCCAAGGACAGATTGTTGCTCATCCTGACATTGGGCACAGTTTGGTTCTTTGCAGGGTAATGCATTCTCAACCAGCTCCTTTGGAAGCTGACCAGAGGTCTCTTATATTCAGAAGCAGTTGTACTGTACAAGGAAGAGTGTGTAATGTGATCATTGATGGAGGCAACTGCACTAATGTAGCTTCCATCATCATGGTTAACAAGCTGAGCTTGCCTACTACAGATCACCCAAGTCCTTATAAGCTGAGATGGTTGAATCAGGGTTCAGAAGTGAAAGTGGACAAGCAGTGTACTGTATCTTTCTCCATTGGGAAGGTATACAAGGATGGAGTGTTGTGTGATGTTGTCGCTATGGATGCCTGCCACTTACTACTAGGCAGACCATGGGAGTTTGACAGGAATACCACTCACCAAGGAAGAGACAATGTTTGCAGTTTCAAGCACCAAGGCAAGAAAGTCACTTTGACTCCCTTGCCACCAAATCAGAAGAGTTATGGCAGTCCAAACATGCCTGAAACAATCAATGGGGTGTTATTCTTATCAAAGACAGCTATGATAAAAGAAATCAAGCAAGAGCAGCCTATTCTAATACTGTTATCCAAAGAAGTTAGAGAAAGAGAGAGCAAGGAAGTGCCTGCAGAGGTCACACCCTTAATTCAGAAATATCAGGAAGTGTTCCCAGATGAGCTTCCTAGTGGGCTACCTCCACTGAGGGGTATTGAGCATCATATTGATCAGGTACCAGGTTTTGTGTTACCCAACAGACATGGTTATAGATGTGATCCAAATGCCACTATAGAGTTACAGCATCAGATTGAGGAGCTAATGGCTAAGGGATTTGTGAGGGAATCCTTAAGCCCTTGTGCTGTGCCAGCACTTCTTGTTCCCAAGAAAGATGGAACATGGAGAATGTGCACTGACAGCAGGGCCATCAACAATATCACAGTAAAATACAGATTTCCTATTCCTAGATTGGATGATATGTTGGATGAACTGAGTGGAGCCAGGATCTTTTCAAAGATTGACCTAAGACAAGGCTACCACCAAGTGAGGATCAGAGAAGGGGATGAGTGGAAGACAGCTTTCAAAACAAAGCATGGATTGTATGAGTGGCCTGTGATGCTGATGTGACCATAATAGTTGCACTTTTACCCCTTTAACGAACCCCGTTTTACATGCTTTCTATGTACTTATTAGGGTCCTTTCGACCTCTTTAGCTTCCTATTTGCTTTCTATCAGATTTGTACTTGCTTGTAGGTGGAGGAGCAAAACCATGCGTAAATAGAGCATTTCGGAGCTAGATGGACGACATTCAAGGGCCAAACATGTAGAGGAGACGGAACCAAAGGCCTACGTAAAGAATTGGAGCTAAGTAGAGAAGCCCCCACGGGCTACGAAGGCACCTCTACGGGTTTTGTGACAGGACGAAGCAAAAAGGGGCATTTGTACTGAGGACCCGGGCAACTTGGAGAGAACCCGGGCGGGTCGTACCCGACCCGAGCGACTTCCTTGTGACCCGGGCAGGTTCGAAGTAAAAATGCCCGGAAGGACTTCCTTGCGACCCGGGCTGCCCCTAATCACTCCGTCGTGTCCTTGAACGACACTTCACCTCTACTTAACCTAATCCTAACACTTCGTATAAATACCCTCTCTTCCCCATTAGCTAGAGAGAGAGAGAGAGAATTAGGGGTATAATAGGACTATTTAGCTTGGATCATTTGTAATCAACTCTTTAATTACTCTTTAGTTTAGCTTAATCTTTCAACAACATTCATAGATTAGTTTGACGAATACTTGGGTTGTAATTGGAGAATTTACATCTCTTCATTTATCAAAGGGTTTCTTCTTATTTCCATTATTGTTCAAATCTCCTTAAGTTGGTACAATCTCTAATCCTTTTAATTACTTGTTAATCTCTTTGATCATTCATCATGTTTTCATATACTAATTACTCTTTACTCCTTAATTGCAATCTTACCATCATGACTAGTGAGTAGTTACCTAACTAGGGTAAATGGGTGATTAGGGGAATGATTGTTGGGATGAATACATGTTAATGTTGAGGGTTAATTCATTGATTAAACTTGTTATGATGTTATCTAGTCTTATGCATGCTTTATATTTGATGAAATGTGTGAAAGACAAAACACACATTGATTCTCCTGAGTCCAAGCATACCTTTTAAGATCGGAAGCCTCAAGGCTTGCTAGACTACTATTCAACCTTTGTCGTAAGATTGGAAGCCTCGATTGAGAGTTAGACCGTGCTTAGGTCTAGTAGGGGAGTTAGGGTGTACGCGTGTCGCTAACCCTTTCTAACCTAAGGGTTGTAAGATCAGAAGCCTCGACCCTATTTCGTTATGACCTCAATCAATCGACCCAACACTTGACTACATGTGTTCTACCTATGATCATCTCCTATGACCCCATGACACCCTAGTATTTCTCTTTATTTGCTTACATCCACAACATACTTGATTTTTATTTGCCTTAGTTGATAACTTTTCCTCCAAATCAATTGTTACCTTTGAGACTTGACTTTGCATAATTGAAACAAATAGATTGTTAATACTAGTTACCCGTCCTTTGGGTTCGACTTCTACTTACCACTTTGCTAGTTTGTGTGAGTTACCAATATCATTTGATAGATTGACGACACCTATCAAAATGGCGCCGTTGCCGGGGACGGTGTTTCACTAGTAGATTAATTTGTCTTTAATTTTACTTAGTCTTTGTCTCCTATACCTTGGGGAAGTCCATTCCTCAAGGTGTGTTTCTAATTGTTTCATCGTGTTTGATATTTTTCATGTCTAGAAGGATACAAGGCCATCTTGTACGTCTTGATCTTGAGATAGAGCAAACATTGAGAAGACTTAGAAGAACTCTTAGGAACCCTTCTACTTCAACAACGGAGCATTTAGGAGAACTCGTGGAAGTGAGGATTGGTGAAGTTGAGAGAGTTTTTACCAACCCTTTTGCAATAAAAGGAGATGAAAACCCACAATCAACCAACCAAATTCCAAATAATCCACCAAATCAACCAATCATGCCTGAGTTTTCATCACATTCCGTGCCTACCGAGAAAGATTTACCAAATGGGAACCCTACACCACCTCATCTAACCGAAAACTTCATAGCTAAAACCGCCTTCATCCAACTCGTGGAGCGTAGTCAATTTGGGGGGATGCCAAGTGAAGATCCACATCGTCATATGGAGACATTTTGTGATTATTGTGATGCCATATCTCAAAATGGTGTCACTCAAGATCAAATTCGATGGGTATTGTTTCCATTCTCTCTAATTGGTATCGCTAAACAATGGTTGAAAGGTTTGGACAAGGCCAACCTAGAAATTGACTCATGGAAGAAGCTAGCCTTAGCTTTCTACAAGAAATTCTATCCAACGGAGAAGACAAACATGTTTAGAGCTCAAATAACCGGATTCAAGCAAAGGGATGAAGAGTCTCTTTATGAGGCTTGGGAAAGATTCAAGTCTATATGTCGCTCTTGCCCCCATCATGGTCTTACCGAGTGGTTTCTAGTTCAACAACATTGTAATGAACTCTATGAAGACTCAAGAAAATGTGCTCAACATGGGCTCAATTGGAAGATTCACCGAGGTTGATGACAACCAAACTTGGTCCAAAATAGAGGAAATGGCAATTCATAACTCTCAATATAGTAGGCCTAGGAAGGCTACTAGAGGAGGAAGACATGAAGTCGATTCCGTCACTCAAATAGGAGCCGACTTGAGTGCTCAACTATGCTCACACCTTGACACTATGAATTCCAACTTTGAGAAGGCCTTTGCCAAATTGAATGAAGCTTCTAATGCCCCTACAAGTCAACATGTTCATGCTATGACAATGGCACCACAAATCCCAAGTGGAGTTATTGAGAATTGTGGAACATTGGGACATGACAAGTTAGAGTGTAGAGGTTCAATTGAACAAGTGAATGCTTTTCAAGCATATAGAAATGGTACCCCATATTCCAATTTCTATAATGAGAACACCAAATACCATCCTAACCTCTCATACAAGAGCCAAAATGTTCAAAATCCACCTTTGTATCAACCACCTCCCATGAGAAGTCAAAATCAAAGACCACCCTTCAATCAAAACTAAAAGCAACCTTTCCAACATCATGCCCCATACAATTAACCACATGACCAACCTTTGGATGTTCAAAGAGCGGTCATGCAAATGCAAAAGAGCCAACAAGACTTATTCACCCAAATGCAAAAAAGATAGCCAAGCTAAGGATGTTACCATTAACAACATCCTAGCTCACAACAAGATGATTGAGACCCAAATTTCCTAATTGGCCTCATCTAGCTCAAATAGACAAAGAGGGCAATTGCCTCCTCAAGGTAACCCTCCAACAAGGAATGAAACGACCAATGCTATACACTTAAGGAGCAAGACTCAATATGATGGCTCTAGAATGCAAGAAGAGGAGATGGAAGAGGTCGTTGTTGAGACAAGAAGCAAAAGAGATTAGGAGAGCATGCGAGAGGATGATAATGCAAGGAGAAATGGAAGAAGAGGTGAAGGGAGGAGTGAGCAAGAAAAGGAAAGGAGCAAAGAAAAGAAAGTAACAAATGAAGAGCCTATCACCATCAAGCTACCATTCCCAAGTAGGCAAGTGAAGCCTTAGCTTGATAGAGAACTCGGCAAATTCATGGATATTGTGAAGAACTTGGAAGTTTCTATTCCATTTACCGACTTGATAACACATGTTCCGGCTTACGCCAAATTCATGAAAGACATACTCACGAAAAAGAGGTCCATTGGAAAGATGGAGACTCTTGCTTTTGCTAACACTTCTAGTGCCATTTTACAAGGAGTATCCCCAACCAAATTACAAGATCCGGGTAGTTTCTCTATCCCATGCACTATCGAAGATAGTAGGATCGAGAAGGCTCTATGTGACCTTGGAGCAAGTGTAAGTGTGATGCCTTACTCGGTCTATGAGAAGTTCGGAATGGGTAAATTGAAATGCACAAGCATGACTTTGCAAATGGCGGATCGCTCTACAAAGAAACCTCTTGGAGTACTAGAAGATGTACCGGTGAGAGTTGGAAAGTTCTACATTCCCATTGATTTTGTAGTAGTGGACATGGCGTAAGATGTTCACATTCCTATAATTCTAGGAAGACCATTTCTGCACACCGCCGGAGCGGTCATTGATGTTAAGAACGAGTTGTTAACTTTGTAAGTGGGTGATGAGAAGATCACTTTTAATCTTGTCAAAATGATGAAAGCTCCAAACATCAAAGAAATGTGTTTCTTTGTTGATCAAACAAAAGGAAAAGAAGTTGAGCTTCCCCCCCATTGCAACTTCAAAATGGGAAAAGGAAGTAGATGAATTTTGCTATCTTCGGGGAGCTTGTAGTTTTTGAGAATGAAGTCACCATGAAAAGAGTTTAGGAGGGTCATAACACTTTGAATGATCCTATGAGTGACATAATCTCAAATTTAAGCTTGGAAGACACACAAGAGCAAGTCTTAGGACTTTGGGATGATAAATTTGAAGGATATGTCAACCCTTACATTGGCAATGCCATGACTTTCGATTACAACACGGGTTAAGACAATCCTAATTCAAGCATCCATGCAAAGAGCTCCACATCCGATGAAGGGAGCACGCCCAGGCCATCTCGAGAACTTTTCTACAATTGTGAGCAAGCATTCAATTACTTCGGTGAGGCGTTGAGTAACATCAACAACGCCTCCAAAACACCCCCTCATTAAGCAATGAAGAAAGTAGTTTGGTGGAGTCCTCTCCAAACCACAATTTGTAAATATACTAATTCCCTAACTTTGCATTTGTTTAAGGTTTATTGCATTTTGAAGTTAATGTACAAATTCATTGAAATTCTCCGGAGAGAAGTGAGGGAGGGTACTCTAATTGTGTTTTATGAGTGTAGATGAAGCAAATACAAAGTGTGGGGACGTTTTTAGCAAGCCAATATATTGCCCCACACTTTATGAAGGAGCCCCGGGCTACCCATAGCTAGGAAGGGCGGGCAAAACAGAGGAAAGAAGAAGAAAAAGTGTCATGTACCAGAACACGGGCGGGTTGGAAGCAACCCAGGCGAGCAAGTTGCGACCCGGGCGAGTCGAAGGGAACCCGAGCGGGTTCTCAGTACAACTCCAACCCTGTCACAAAACCAGGGTGGGTCGAGTGCAGAAAGGGCGGGTCACTCTAGGACATGCTTCCTTATGTCGTCCTACCCCCATTTCTTCTTCATTCATTCATTTCTTCATCTCCTAAAAACACATAACCCCTCTTTTATCATCAAAAACCTCTCTTACCCAAATCAAAAATCATCAAAACTCAACCAAAATCACTCAAATTTGTTGCAAATTAATCTTTGACACAAAATAATCACTCCAATACCATCAATTTGACTCCAAAACTACTCAAATCACCCAAAATCATCTCACCCAAACCTAGGGTTTGAGAAATTCGAAATTGGTACAATCCAATTTGGGTTTGATTTTAGCTTGATTAGTTGATTGAAAATTGTTTGTCAAGCATTGTTAAGTCAATTTGGTAATATTTTGTCAAAGATTCAAGAACATGGCAAGAACAAAGGGAAACACAAAAGCTCCAACTTTGCCTAATCCTACAAAGAGGCAAAGAGCAATAGCATCCAAGAAAGTGGTGGCTACTAGGGAAATTATTGTTGCTAGAGAAGAAGCTCAAGTAGAAGCTATACCGGAACCTCCTACCATTACACCATTGCCAAAGTTTCCGGAGGTAATTTTTATCGATGAAATTCATAAGTCTACTTTCGATGCTTTATCTTCTAAGCGTATCCTAGCCACCCGTTGCATTTGTCCCGACTTATTGCAAAAACTTGGCATTCATGATGACACAAAAGCCTTCTTTGAATCTATGGGATTGGGAGGTATTTTCAACCTCAATGAGCCTACTTATCCAACCCTTACATTGGAATTTCTAAATTCCCTTAAGGTAACCAAGTTTGAGGATAGGAAGTACTTGGAGTTTCGCCTTGCCAACAAAGATCGTCAACTGAGTTTTGCCACCTTTGCCGGTGTTTTCGGCCTAACAATACCACATAAAAGGGTCCACCATACCCTATTGCTTTGAGGCAAAACCGGTTTGGCAAGCCATCTCCGGGCAAAATTTTGAGATCTATAAGGCTTGTTCGGTCTTGCTAGTTCACTATCCGGAGATAAGATTTTGGCACCGCTCTATGGCTAATACAATTGTGGCTCGAAAAGAGTCTTGCAACTTCATAAACCTTGATTTAGCCCTTCTTGATATGCGGTTGAAAGTGAATACGAATAAGCCAAATCTCATAATGTTCCAATTACTACTTGATGCTTGGTTAGACTTGAGCAACAAAAAGAATAACAAGAAATTCATTGTGAATGGGGCGATAATCACTCGCTTAGCTAAACACTTCGATCCGAATTTCAATGCTACAAAGGACTATAAACCAATTGCGGGGAGCTACTTGATGGATTCTTTTATTTGAGCAAAAAGGCAACGTGGATAACGGTTAATGATGATCAAAAGTCCTTTAATTGGCTCATAAAGGATGCTACGCCTATAGCCCTACTAAGTAAGAAGTTTCCAAGGTTAGCCCGAGCGAGTGACAATTATCTCTTGACAAAATTTTTCACCAATTCCACCACCAAGGCATCAAGAATCCCCAAAGAAGTTCAAGCTACCACTCCTCATGTGGTGATCCCTCCTTACCCATTTCCGTACCAACCCTTTCTTCCTCCAAACGACAACATAAAGGAGAACAACGATTATGCTACTTCCTTGTTGAAGCACATTCATCGTGAGGCATACAAGGATAGGGTTAACAACTACTATGCTCAATACATTCCACTTCTAACTTTGGCAAAGCAAGGCCTCCTTGACCCTAAGGGCCTCTTGCCGTATTGGGTAGACCGGAAGACTTTCTTCCCGGACCTTGATGCCTCTACCGTTGGAAGTATTGAGCACGGAAGTGGGCAAGCTTTGATGGATGGGTATAGCAAAGCAACGATGACTGACGATGATGACAAGGAAGACAACGAAGAGTTGAGTGCCTCGGAAGAGGAAAGTGAAGATGAGGATGGCAACAATGATGATGATGATGATATGGGTACCAATGATGATGATGAATCAAGTGATGATAATTAGAGAAAGACCTTGAGATAGCTACCTAGCTTCTCCTATGGTATTCGTTTCTCTCCTTCCTCTCCTTGATTGTTTTCTAAGTTATTTATGAATTTGTATATGATTTCTTATACCACTTGTAGTGTAGAGCATGCATACCATTCATCCATGCATGGCTCGTGGCAAAACTTCTCTACCATAGCCTTAATTGGTTTGGGGAAGTTTCGCTATAAGCAACCCGAGTTAATTCAAATTAGCTCTCTACCTAATAGAAAGCATGCATCATTTAGCATAGTTTGCATTCATTTGTACTATTTTCCATGCATAACTAACATTTCTAACTCATGCATCCATGCATTTCCATGCATACTCGGTTCCCATAGCCACTTGAACATTGAGGACAATGTCCGATTTAAGTGTGGGGATGGGAATTGAGACATTTCACTTAAATAAAATACCAAAAAAATCGAAAAATATGAAAAATCAAAAACATGTTCTTTCATTTGTAGTATATATTGTATATATGTGTGCTTCCGTACTCTTCTCACATAGGGACTACACCTCATTCGAGGCATCTTAGGGAAAGAAGAACTGCTTGGTATGATCCTTGCAACCTCTTACTCCCTTACTTATCTTATGTGTCAATGAGGATGTGGTGACATTTTGTGAAGCGGTGATGTCTCTATGTGATGTTAGGAGAATTGCATTTGCTTGCATATCAGTTTAGTTAGTTGCATTCATATAGATTGTATAATATGTTAGATTGCATTCATGCACGTTTATTGATTTCAAAACGCTTTTGTATAGAGTCTATAGTGGGAACATATGCCTTCGATGACGATAATTTGTTTTTACCGTGTCTCTTCCCTTTTGATAAGCTTGCATCTAGTGATAACCTTGTTAGGGTGTTTACACCCCTTGAAGACACGCTTAACGACCTAAGCATTGACCACCTTGTGATACTCTCTTTAGGACTTGAGACTATACCTAGGACCGACATGTACCTACTCATAATGTGAGGATAGAGCCTCCATTTGGCCGGCCCATCAAACCGGTCCCGTCTAGGATTGAGTGTGTAGGTCTCCTTGTGTGGTATGTTATGTCAAAACGCATAAGTGTGGCGCTTGTTCCTTGATATCGTAAGAAATGTTTTGCACATATTTTTGAAGGCAATATACACATAATTATGAACCTCACATAGCCATATAGCTTTTGTTTATACCTTTGCATCTTGATCCTTTTTGTGAACCCGTTTTGAGCCTAAGCCTTTCACTTGACTAACCAACAAACGAACTACATCCCAAAAACAACTCACCCTATCGAGTAAGTTGTAGTAGTTAGTTATGTTGAACATAGATGTGTTGGAACTTTGATTGCATGAGGTATTTTGAGTTTCATGATTAATGAAAGCTGATTTGGCCATGGTGTGAATAAAGAGGTTTTTAAAGAAAATGCAATGAAAAACAAAATAGAAAAGAAGAAAAAGAAAAATACATGATTTGTCGCGTTCCAATTTTAAGCAACATCTCTTCCACATCAAAAAGAGAGAATAAAATGAGTTGCTAATAAAGGATTTGATGTTTGCAAATGATCCTTGATATGAAAAGATTATGCTTGAGGACGGTGATTGGTTCACCACATTTTGAAAGAAGAAAAGCTCTTGCAATTAGGACTTGTATTATGGGAATATAGGTGGCTACCTTACTCGATTTAGCCCCACATGTCCAAACGGCACTCGAGCCAATCCCCTTTAACCTTGTCCCAAGCCCCGTTACAACTCATTTGCCTCTTAAATTGTGCATAATGTTTCTAATTACGGTTGTAGGATGAAGTGCCACACTAGATTGCGAGCATATCTCGTAAGTCGTAGTCGTTTGAGTGATTTGGTACTTGATTACATAAAATCACCCGTTCCTTATAAATGAGCGATGAGTGAAACCCGTAAGAGTTGGTTTCTAGGTCATATGTGCTCAAGAGTCAAAAAGAAGAGTCGAATCTCATGTGTGTCATGTTAGCCTTAGGAAGTATGGCAAGTGTTTTCCCCTTTTTCCGCGTAGAATCTGTTTCTTGGCACTTTGGTTGTCACTTTTATATGCTTAGCTAGATTTAGGGAGTTGACACTTTGTTGAGACCCCGAGACGACATTTCCTACTTGACTCTAATACACAAAGACTCGGCCACTTAGATGAGGAAAGTGGTTCCTTTTTTTATAGATGCATCATTTGCTATTTTGTTGTGCTTAATGTTGGATGCATCGCCATTTTGGCAAGCCCCACTTTGCCTTGCAAGAAGACACTTTACCTCATAAGTGTTTTGTTGTGAGTTGAAGGGGCGGAGTGAGACCCGCGAATTGTCTCATATCGGTTATATTAGTAGTAGCAGAAGTATTAATAAGGGTCATGGTTTAGTCACCTCTTTGCTCGGGACGAGCAAAGGTTCGGTTTGGGGATGTTTGATGTGACCATAATAGTTGCACTTTTACCCCCTTAACGAACCCCGTTTTACATGCTTTCTATGTACTTATTAGGGTCCTTTCGACCTCTTTAGCTTCCTATTTTCTTTCTATCGGATTTGTGCTTGCTTGTAGGTGGAGGAGCCAAACCATGCATAAATAGAGCATTTCGGAGCTAAATGGACGACATTCAAGGGCCAAGCATGTGGAGGAGACGGAACCAAAGGCCTAAGTGAATAATTGGAGCTAAGTAGAGAAACCCCACGGGCTAGGAAGGCACCCCCATGGGTTTTTTGACAGGACGAAGAAAAAAGGGGCATTTGTACTGAGGACCCGGGCGACTTGGAGAGAACTCGGGCGGGTCGTACCCGACCCGAGCGACTTCCTTGTGACCCAGGCGGGTTCTAAGTACAAATGCCCGGGACGACTTCCTTGCGACCCGGACTGCCCCTAATCACTCCGCCATTAGCTAGAGAGTGAGAATTAGGGGTATAATAGGACTATTTAGCTTGGATCATCTGTAATCAACTCTTTAATTACTCTTTAATTTAGCTTAATCTTTCAACAACGTTCATAGATTAGATTGAAGAATATTTGGGTTGTAATTGGAGAATTGACATCTCTTCATTTATCAAAGGGTTTCTTCTTATTTCCATTATTGTTCAAATCTCCTTAAGTTGGTACAATCTCTAATCCTTTAAATTACTTGTTAATCTCTTTGATCATTCATCATGTTTTCATATGCTAATTACTCTTTACACCTTAATTGCAATCTTACCATCATGACTAGTGAGTAGTTACCTAACTAGGGTAGATGGGTGATTAGGGGAATGATTGTTGGGATGAATACATGTTAATTTTGAGGGTTAATTGATTGATTAAACTTGTTATGATGTGATCTAGTCTTATGCATGCTTTATATTTGATGAAATGTGTGAAAGACAAAACACACATTGATTTCTCCTTAGTCCAAGCATACCTTGTAAGATCAGAAACCTCAAGGCTTGCTAGACTACTATTCAACCTTCGTTGTAAGATCGGAAGCCTCGATTGAGGGTTAGACCGTTCGTAGGTCTAGTAGGGGAGTTAGAGTGTACGCGTGTCGCTAACCCTTTCTGACCTAAGGGTTGTAAGATCGGAAGCCTCGACACTATTTCGTTATGACCTCAATCAATCGACCCAACACTTGACTAAATGTATTCTACCTATGATCATCCCCTATGACCCCATGACATCCTAGTATTTCTCTTTATTTGATTACATCCACAACATACTTGCTTTTTATTTACCTTAGTTGATAATCTTTTCCTCCTAATCAATTATTACCTTTCAGACTTGACTTTGCATAATTAAAACAAATAGATTGTTAATACTAGTTACCCGTCCTTTGGGTTCGACCTCTACTTAATACTTTTATAGTTTGTTTGAGTTACAAATATCGTTTGATAGATTGACGACACCTATCAGATGCCATTTGGTCTGTCAAATGCCCCAAGCACCTTCATGAGGCTAATGACAGAGGTGTTGAGACCTTGTTTGGGAAAATTTGATGTAGTTTACTTTGATGACATCCTCATCTATAACAGCAGCCCTTATGAGCACCTGTTTCATCTGGAAGCAGTTTTCAAAATCTTCAGGGAGCAGAAGTTATATGGGAAGCTAGAGAAATGTACCTTCGTGGCCAATGAAGTATCTTTTCTGGGGTACATCATCTCTGGGAAGGGTATATCTGTTGATCAGGAGAAAATTGCAGCCATGCAATCATGGCCTGTTCCAAGAACAATCACTGAGGTGAGGGGGTTTCATGGCTTAGCTTCTTTCTACAGAAGATTCATTAAGAACTTCAGCAATATTGTTGCACCAATTACGGAGTGTATGAAAAAAGGGGACTTCCATTGGACTGAATCAGCTCAGTTGTCCTTTGAGACACCCATACTGAAGTTACCGGATTTTGAAAAGCTATTTGAGGTAGAATGTGATGCCAGTGGGGTTGGGATAGAAGTTGTCCTAATCCAAGAACAAAGACATGTGGCTTATTTCAGTGAAAAAGTGAATGGAGCCAAGTTAAAGTATTCAAATTATGACAGGGAATTTTATGCCATTGTAAGGTTTGTAATGCATTGGAGCCACTACCTGAAACCCAAGCCATTTGTGCTTCACTCGAATCATGAGGCACTGAGGTTTATCAGCAGCCAACACAAGCTCAGTCACAGGCATGCCAAATGGGTGGAGTACTTACAGTCCTTCACATTTTCAAGCAAGTATAAGGAGGGCAAAATGAATGTTGTTGCTGATGCCTTGTCAAGGAGGCATTCCATGCTGACTTTCATGGAGCAAAGAATCTTGGGGTTTGAATTCATGAAGGAACTGTACCAAGAAGATCCTGACTTTTCTGAGGCCTGGATTCACCTTTCTAAGGGAGATTCAACTCAGAGAAACAAGTATGTGCTGACAGGAGGGTTTTTATTCTGTGTTCCTAGAGGCTCCTACAGAGATCTGTTGATAAGGGAAGTTCATTCAGGAGGATTGGGGGGGTCATTTTGGTGTGCAAAAGACCCTAGCACTACGCCAATTATGGCCATCAATAACGAGCGTATCATAACGGATTAATGCATATAATAACGTCACTTAGATTACCGTTACCCAAATATTGGAGGAAACCTAAACCGCGTAATAACATTATCGGATTCCAAGAAACAACCGTTGTTATAATGTATAGACAACGGCTTCTTATAAAACCGTTGTAACGAGCGGTTTACGGTTCCCAAAACTCCGTTGTATTATCACAATCTTGGCAACGTTTTTATACAACCGTTACCAGTTTAAGAAAACGGCCTTTGGAAAACCGTTACGAATTTGGGACAAGAAACGGTTTTTGGTGCCCGTTGTTAGTTTATAGCTACGTATTTCCTGTAACCGTTAATATTTTCTATTATGAAAAAACGGGCTTCAATTCAACCGTAGTCAATAAAGTATTCAATTTGACCTACTTAACCACTGCATGCAAACCTTTATACAGTACTTTAATAAATATTCTGTTTGACCAATAATAATTCTATTAATAATTTGACCAAAATAATTCTATTAATATGCACTAGGTGAAAATCAAAATTACCAAACATTTTACTCTCTAAATTTCTTTCTCTCTAAAATATGGCTGGTCAACCGGAGTTGCAATCACGTTCTCGTTACGCACAGCCTTTTACTTGCATTCTCCATAATCTGCCGGTTCATTATGGGAATGGAAAGGGTTTAAACCCTGATCTTGGGTGGTTGAGGTCACTGCTTCATGACAGCGGTTTTACTGCTGTTAGAAAAGTGTACCCTGTGTGCACCAAAAAGCAAGGTTTTGTAGGCTACGCTTTTATCGAGTTTGACCAAGCTAACTGCCATGATAGTTATCGTCAGGCAAGAAAATTAGCGGCTAGATTCGAGGCGGAAGATGCGGGGAAAGAGGCCTTTTATTCGGATGCTAGACAAAAAGGCCCGTATCTATGGCTTGCGACCCATGTTGATCATCATCTGCTGACCCATTACAAGAGGCAGCAC
>JAGPOY010002609.1:4292-18819 GCA_018983105.1 Silene uniflora | reverse complement strand
AAATTAGGTTACCGGTTTAAAAACCGGTCTCCGGTTTTGAATTTGCATTATTTTTTATTTTTTGTTTCTAAAAAAAGAAACCGGTTTAAAAACCGGACCCCGGTTTTGAATTTTCTACAACCGAATCCGCTCCGTTTTTATTGTAAAAAATCCGGTTCGGTTACCGCACCGGAAAAAAAACCGAATATTCGGACTCCATAATTCGGTTTTCGGTTCGGTTTCGGTTTAAAAATACGGTTCGGACTTTTTTGCTCAGCCCTACTCCCCGTCCTCAAAGATGGCCTTATTTCGTCTCTCCCAAATTGCCCAGCACCCGGTCATCAGCACCACAACCTCCCTCGAATCGAGTCCACGTAACACTTCTTCTATCCAATCCCTTGCTCGCACGAAACCCCAGCCTCCAGCACGTCCAACCCCAATCCATCCCACACTCCACCCGTCCATCCACACCCCCTAATTACGTGAAGACAAGACTCATACACGTGGTGGCAACGAGGACACTCCTCCTCTATCGACCTAACGCGAGAGGCTAAGTTCTTCTTTTTTGCTATTGCCTCTTGACATAGTTGCCAAAAGAAAACTTTGATCCTTGGTAGAACCGGCGCGTTCCAAATCCTATTCCACAACAATTGATCGCTCCTCCCATCCGACTGACCCACGACATTTAATCAATCAGTAGAAAGAAGTTTATAAGCCGAGCGAACCGAGTAGACTCCATCTCGCTCCACATCCCAACACCAATAATCCGCACCCTGAGGCCACCCAACCCGAATACCCAAAATCCTCTCCTGTTCAAAAGGAAGGAAAAGCTCCCGAACTCTTGGTACATTCCATCCTTCACAGTTTTCATTCATTAAATCAGCCACCACCATATCTTCGTCCGCTCCCTGTCTCGGCGAGACTACCTGGCGGGTTTTAGTGCCCCTTATCCAAGGATCACCCCAGACCCTAGTCGACTTCCCATCCCCAATTCTCCTACGCAAGCCAAGCTTCAACACCGACCTTGCCTCCCATATGCTCCTCCAAGTATAGCTGGGACACGACCCCAGCTCAGCCTCCATAAACGACGAATTAGGATAATATTTACCTTTGATAACGCGGCTCATTAGACACTCCGCATTCGTAGCTAACCGCCACGCTTGCTTACCTAGGAGAGCTTTATTAACCGAGTCGAAATCCCTAAAGCCCAGTCCACCCTTACATTTCGGCCTACACATCTTACCCCAGGCTACCCACGGGATCTTCCGCTTTCCATTCTCCGTACCCCACCAAAATTTCGAGACTAAAGAACGCAATTCATCACAAAAATTAGCCGGGAGCCGAAACACACTCATCGCGTAATTAGGAATAGATTGGGCAATTGCCTTTATCAAAACTTCCTTTCCCGCCTTACTGAGTAGCAACCCACGCCAACACTGCAATTTCTTGCTAACCCGATCTCGAATAATATTCGTAATGACCTTTTTAGACCTCCCCACCACTGTAGGCAACCCCAAATATTTATCCTGCACATCCACCTGTCGGACCCCAAGCACCGTTACTATCTGTTGCCTTCGCTCAGCTGTAGTCCCATGGCTAAAGGACACCGTCGTCTTATCCAGATTAACCAACTGACCCGAAGCACGCTCATATCTCCTCAAAATATCCCTCACTACTCTTGCCTCTGACTCCTTCGCTTTTACAAAGAAAATGCTGTCATATGCAAATAACAAATGTGAGACACAAGGTGTCGAAGCTGCTACCTTAAGCCCATGTATCGACTCGTTCTCAGCCGCCCTTCTCATCATACTAGACAACACTTCTGCACATAAAATAAACAAATATGGAGAGAGAGGATCGCCTCGACGGATGCCACGTTGTGGCCGAAACTCCGTAAAGCCCGACCCATTCACCAAAACCGAATAACTGACCGAGCGCACACACCTCATAACACATGACGACCATCGAGCATCAAACCCCATACAAGTTAAAACCGCTTCAAGAAAATCCCACTCCACTCTATCATACGCCTTTGCCATATCAAGTTTCAGTGCCATATGCCCCCCACCACTCCGAGAGTTCTTCATATGATGGAAAAGCTCAAACGCCACTAACACATTGTCAGTAATAAACCTCCCGGGTGTAAAAGCACTTTGATTCTCGGAAACAATACTTCCAAAGAAGCTCTTTAGCCTATTTGCTAGCACCTTAGATACTAGTTTATATACCACATTACAAAGGCTAATAGGTCGAAACTCCGTCATTTTATCAGGGGCTTTCTTCTTAGGTATAAGCACAATATTTGTCAAATTAAATCGCGCAGGAAAAGGTGCACCATTTAGAATATTGATAACAGTACGAGTCACCGCATGCCCAACAATATGCCAATAAGTTTGATAAAAAAGACCATTCATACCGTTGGGACCAGGAGCTTTAAGTGGATGCATTTGATTCAACGCAATGCTCACCTCTTCGGCCTGAAAATCCTCCCGCAATACATTGTTGAATTCATCAGTCACACGGCCCGCGACACCCTCGAGAACATCATCAAAGTTTGATGGCCGATCCGTGGTGAACAATGCCTGGAAGTAGTCCACATCACACTTCGAAATAGCCTCTTCGCCTTCACAAACCTGCCCCTCCTCATTTACTAATTTCTTAATAATTTTTTTTTTGTTTTCGTTGCCCTGCTTTTCTATGGAAAAACTTTGTATTACGATCCCCCTCCTTCAACCAAATTGCTCAGGACCGTTGCCTCCAAAACCGCTCCTCTTGCTTCATTAAATGCCCTATGTCCGCCACTAAACGTTGGCGCTCCTGAACCCACCGCAACTCCCTACCCCCCTCATTAAGCACTTTCAACCGCCGTCTTTTCTTATTAAGATCTCGGACAATCTTACCTATACCTACCCGCTTCCACTTCATTAGCTCCTGTGCACACCCATGGATCGAGTCAAGAAGATCACCGTCGCCAGAACCCCACCCTCTCTGTACGGCTTCCTCACACCTATCTTCACCCACCCATATATGCTCAAACCTAAACTTCTTCACCCTCACCGAAGGCCCATCCCGGGCATAAAAAAGAACCTTAATCGGAGCGTGATCGGACCACTCCCTATCAAGGTGTAATAATTTCGCATATGGAAATAACTCGCTCCAACTTTCTGTAACCATAGCTCTATCAATCCTACTCTGACGATTATCATCACCAACTTGCCCATTATCAAACGTATATGCATACCCCTGAAATTGCAAGTCCCGCAAACCCACTTCATCAACAGCATCCCGGAAATTATGCATTTGCCACTGAGCCTCGTACCACCCTTCATTTCATCTCCATAAAGTATCTCATTAAAGTCCCCAAAACACATCCAAGGTCCAACCGAGTCGCCTGCTAATAATCGAAGTTGCCGCCAGGAAAGGTGACGATCCTGCACCGCCGGCCACCCATAAAACCCGGTACAGCGCCATTCCACCCCACCCAACTCGACATCAAAATCCATAAAGTGCATTGATGCCCCTCTGAAAGTACATTTAATTTGCACTTGCCAAAGAAAAGCCAACCCCCCAGACCGTCCTGCACAATCAACTGACAAACCATCATAGCCATCTAATTTATTAATAACCTTCCTCATATCACGACTACCAAGTTTAGTTTCGCAAAGAAAAATAATAGCCGGGGCCTCCCGTCGGACAAGGTTCCGAAGACCTCCTACTGCAGGAGGGTTGCCCAGCCCCCTGCAGTTAAGGCTCAAACAATTCATTGAGCCCGGCGGGGTTGACCATTGTCAACCACCGCCTCAGATATAGACACATCCCTGTGAAACGAAACTCTTTTAACACCTTCCTGACCATCCATCTCATCCTCCCTTCTCCGCCTTTTCTCATTCCCATTCAGCACGGAATTGACAGGAACAGAATCACATCCCAAATTCCCCTCCGTTAAATTCCGAGGACGGCGAACCCATGACCGTCGTTCTCCCCTCTCTATCCCTATCTCACTCCTAATTACACCTTCCTTTACCCCCAGACCCCCGCCAGCGATCTCGTGACTAACACCAATAGGAATTAACACCGGATCATTCTCCTCCACGCCTATTGTCACCTTATCCGAGCCACCGCCCATTGTCACCCCACATCGCTCCTCAGGCGACCCCCATTGCATCTGCTCAGTCACGCCCCTACGACATCCGTCTTCTGTCGTCAACCCCTCATCAACCAACACACTGCTTACCTTCATACAACCCCGCCCCTTCCTGGCCTGCAACCTACTATTAAGTGCAATCTTCTGTAGCTTTTCAATCATCTCCGCTTCACACCGCAAGTATTCAGCCTCAAACTCCGGCCTCAAATCCCTGCTAGTTTTTCTGCCCTCTGCCACCCCCGTCTTACCTCCCTTCCAAGGGGATGCGCGCAGGCCGTCACTATACTTAAGTTCATCCTCTTCATAGGGACCCTTATCACAATCTTTCTCCCCGTGTCCCAACACACCACAACCGTAACAGAACATTGGCAGCCTCTCATATTTTACTTCAAAAGAATTAATTTTTCCATTAGGTAACCGAATATCAATAGAAGACACTAACGGTTTATGTATGTCATGCAGAATCCGCAGGCGTACCGCCCTCTCCATCTCAGGGAAAGGTACCTCATCTTTAGCCACAAATTTCCCCAACTGCTGTCCCAATTGTCGTAAATTATCGTCGTTCATACGACCTTTAAGAGGAAGATCATATATACGTGCCCAAATCGGAAGATGATACAACGGAGTATCCGTCAATTTCCCTTCTATATCCGGCTCATTGAAACACCATGCAAACTTATCGAAGTGCCATGGCTGACCTTCAATCACTTTGGCCTTGTCTTGTTCATCTTCAAATCGAAAAATAAACAATTTCTCCCTCGCATCCAACACCTTCCCAACAGGATTCCACAAACGAAGCATCGTATCAATCGCAGCACGCCCATTAACCGTCTTCGACGTCCAAATTTTCCCTACAAGGATCGCCTCCGAAGCCTTCTCCTGTATCCCATCATCACCCACAGCCCATTTGAACGCGCCCGAACCACCACCTGAACTCTCGCCTACCACCCCTTTCCCTTTATCAACGCTCCTTCTATTCATAGTGGTCTTAAAGATGCAAACCCTAATCTCGATGTACTACTACGTAAGTAATAATTGTAAACCCTAATTAATCAAACCCTATTCTGACCGACACACAGCACAAAGACAACGAGTAAATAAGATGTCGGAGATTGAAATATACCATAAAACTACGAACCTGAGTCGTAGCCGCTACCTTGAACAGGAAGGAAAGACGAAGATAAACTAGGACAGGACTCCCATAGAAACCCTAGAGAGACTTTTAATTCCTTTTATTTATCAACTTTTTTAATCAAAGGAAACTTGTTCGGTTTTCCTTTTGCCAATGTGAACCAAAAACCCCCATTAGTATAAACTCTAACTACATAATCATTGAAGTAGGGACTAGTAGTATAATACGACTATATATAATTATTGCTAACTCAAAGTTTATTCCAAAGTTCCAAAAGATGAACAATGTTCTATCATCATTGGAAAAATTTACTTGACCATTATCATAGGATAAAGTACACTCCAATAAGTATGCTAAACTTTCCTGATTCCCAAACATCCAATTCATTCATAGAACATTGTTTATTCACAAATTTTTATTGTAAAGAGATAATATCCGTCATTTTGAAGATCACTCACAAAAAGTCTAAGTCTAAGTGGAGGAGTCTTTGTGAAAGGTCTTTTCAAAGTGATGGATATTATCCGTTTTAAGCAAAATAACTTACCAAAAAGTCTTGGTGAAGACGAGTCGGATCTTATAACGGGTAATTTGTGAGAGGAAATGGGTAGAGGGGACAAGGTGGGCACCCCCCATATGCTCCCACACTCACCCTTGATGAGTATTTTGTGAGAGGAAATGATATCCGTCTTCATTTGTGACGGATATGGTGTGTCTTCAATGAGATTTTGTGATAACTTAAATACTTAAATACTTTCATTTAAAGTAGAAAAATATTCATTACAGAAACAATGTATCCAAAATTTATTTACAAATATGTAAATTTCCTTAAATTCAGAAAAAAATAATATATTTTGTGACCTTTTTCTCCTTCTTCAGATCACTACATTAATTAATTTTATTCACTCAATAAACATCTTTTAAACCCTTTAATTATCCTAAATTCCTAATTACACTCAATAAACACCATATTAAAAACCCTTAATTCAATCAATCAAAACCCTTCCTCTTCTCCATCATCATCATCATCATCATCAAAAATCAAAAATCCCCAAATTGATTGAAATGGACACATTAATTTGCAGAGGAAGAACAGATTGCACAGCATTTGGCGTATTCATCGCCATTGTTTTCACCGTCATTTTCCTCAATTACATTCAAAGATGCATTCAAGCACACAGATCAAACTCATCAAATCTCCCTTTATACAACACCAACAACAATCAAAATCAAATCAACGACAATAATCAAAACCCTAATCCCCCAAATACTCCATTATCAGAAGACAGTCCACTTTACCGTTTTGCCCTCAAATCAATGCCATCAAAACCATACGAACCCAAACCCAAACCCCAAAACGGTAATTCGACACTAGAACAGCAGGCGGAAAACGAGAGTTGTGCGATTTGTTTAGGGGAATTTGAAAAAAGGGAAAAAATTAGGGTTTTGCCGAAATGTAAACATATTTATCATGAAGAATGTATTGATCAATGGTTACTAAGGGCATTACATTGTCCGATTTGTAGAAGTAGGGTTGTTGATTTTCAACAACATCATCCTAAGATTTTGAATGCTACTGCTGTTCAAATTAGGTTAAACAATCATTTTCCTGCTGCTAATCTTGTTCTTGTTTAATTAATATATTTATTTTTAATTAATAATGTGGGAATCTGGCGCTATTTTTTTTGTGCACAGGTTAATCACACTTAATTGTACATTAAGTTTTTATAATATTAATATTAATCATTAAGCTTCTTATAGTTTGACTGTGACGATGATGGTTAAGTTGTTATTTTAAACGTTGGCACATCTTTCTGTCGATGTTAGATGATGTGTATATTAGTCGCTATCTTTGAGTGTGTGGATGTTGTGTTGAGGAATTCTCATACGTTTCGATAATTTCTTTACGAGTAAACTACATTCTAAGGACCTAAATTATGGAATATAGTAGCAATAAGGACCTGAAATTTCACAGCCTAGCAATAAGGACCTCATCCCATTTTCCGTCAACTCTTACAACCTTCTGTTAACTTTTTTTTTTTTTTGCAAATGCATTTACAACCTAAAATACTTTATTAATTTAATTAATTATTTTGTTTTAAATTTACCAAATTAATTATTTAGCTGACCCCTTTTAATTACCAAACTTCTCACTCTCTTTAATTACGGGGTATTATTCCCACTTCAATTACCAAAGATCAAATATAAGTAGGATATTTGTATTTAATAGATCTCTTTTACACGATTTTTTGTGGGTAAAGCGGTACTACACATTTACACTAGAAGTTCGTAAAACGGTTAGCTAAGATATTTGTATTAATAGATCCGTTTTACAATAATTTTATGCAAATCGACCTTATATGAATATAACTACACCAAAATGGAATATCCGACCCAGATTTTAAATTAGCTTCTGATACTTGACATTTTCAAGGTCATTACTTTTAAAAAATCGGAATCGACCCGTATCTTAAGCTTGTAAAGTCACTGCTTTTACAAATCGTAATAGACTCGCTTTTAAAAATTTTCGAAATTGGGTTCAACATAATCGGTTGGTTTATTTCTTGTTTTTTTTTTTTGACAAATTTGGGATGTTAAATTAAATAGAGGTTGCAAAGTTATAAGAGTACATTAAAGCGGGGGTTAAGGGATAAAGCTACGATAGTAGAGTCAATTTTACAAAGAGAATCAACAAAGCTCGGTGCAATATTCCAGCGGAAATTTCCATCAACAAAATGGGATGTTTATTTCTTATTTGACGGTTGCGTTTTGAACCGTTGAATTTTTTTTTGTCCTTTCCCGAAAAAAATCAAAATTGGAACAAGTTTTATTTTTCTCTTGTTAGGATCCAAACCAGTAATTTGTCAAAATAAAAAACAAATTGCGTTAGGTGTACGAATACTTGTGTTTAAAAAAATGGTTTTCAACTCGATTTTGGGTTATAAAATCAGTTCGATATTATGATTTATGATGCTTAAACTTTATTTGTTGATGAGCACGAGAGACGCTTACAATTGAAGGTTAATTGAAGATAATCACAAGTGAGTGGGTGTATATTTAAAACAAAATGAATGAATAAACAAAGTATTTTAATTGTGTGCATGCAATTGTAGAGAAAAAGTTAATTAACGGCAATTGGTAAGAGTTAACGGAAAATGTGACTTCAGGTCCTTATTGTTTGCGTTTGAAATATAAGGTCCTTATTGCTATGTTTGTACATTTTTTAGGTCCTTAAAGTGTAGTTTACTCATTTCTTTACCTTTTCTTTATTTTTTATGTGTTACTGTGTCAGATATTTTGGTACGGTTTTTGTTTGAACATGTATCAATTGATTAACTTTTAGGCGTATAAGATGTTTTTTCACTTTTTGTAGTGTATAAACATACTCTACCTCCGCTCGCTAATCTTTATACCAGAAGCAAGTGTAAAGAATGATTGAAATAAAGTGCGTACATTTTAGTTGATAGAGTCGGTCTTATTTACTTAACTTGATTGATTTGGAGGAATTTGTACTATTTGGATACATGATAGATTGATGGTGATGATGACGACAATCGTGTTTACGTTGCAGTATTAAAATAAGATACTAGTATAGAATTGACTGTACACATATTTTTTTTTTTAACATTTTCTCTTAGAATAATGTAGGCATGTTTGTCGGTTTTAGCGGTGAGTGCAATACTACGGGTTAATTTAGACCTCACAAATGCATAAATCAAGTCGTTTGTACGTCGGGTCATATTGGATTTGGCTCATTTCGATTTGCAAGCATTTTAGTCGAGTCTAGTTGGCTTAATTTTGGTACGAGTCAATTTCGAGTTTGTTATGGTCAAATTATTTAGAAATAATGGTTGATATGGAACAACAAATTCGCCGCATCCATTTTACAAGGCTACAGATCATTTGTATTACACCACGTGAACTAGTGAGTAATAGGAGTACTTCGCTAGTTCACAAGTAAGTAGAGTTGTGTATCGTAGTCAGCTAACCCCCGTCTGGCCTAGTGCTGAAATTATTTAGTGTCGTGCCTGGGTTGCTGGCACTTTGCCCGACTCGCCCCTTGGTCCGACCCAGCCCGCACCGACCTAGCGCACAACTCTAGTTATAGTGTTTATGTTGGATTGTTGTTTTGGCATGGGAAGTGGGAGCGAGCCGCCATTGGTAGTCTCGACTTTTAATGGCCAAGAACGCCACTCCCAAAGGTGAGCTTATATAACTGTGACATAGAACCACCATTAGGAATGACGTTTTTAATACGCAAGAACTGGTACTCCAATGAGAGTTCTATGTGTTTTATGTTTGTTATGAACTAAACATAGAACTACCACAAGGGTTTGGGGATGACGTTTTTCATAGAGAATAACCACTACTCCGTCGATTCTATCATGCTAATACCCAAGATCTTCTACATCACAATGCATAAAATAAAGTCGCTATAGGGAGTGATTTCTTTTGGTTTATAAAACCGCCACTATCAATGGTGGTTTGCTCTCACTTTCACTCCTAAAACTCCGATCCTAGTTAAACACCATTTTTTTTTTAACGACATTTTGGAAAAAAAAATTATAGTTTTAGTCGGGATTATTTAATCAGTTGGTACAGGATTTTGGAATTTAGTTACTGTTGGCCGACGCTAGATTTTATATCAACCAATAAATATGAACAATTCCTTCCTGAACTTCCAAGACAATAATCAATCTACAGGCTTTCTCAAAAGAAAATAAATGATGATCCGAAATATTTAATATTAATATTAATAAGCTGCAAGCTTCACCACATTCCATGTTTTTTGGTCAACAACCTCCAATTCACCATCACTCAATCTTAATCACTGTATCAGCTTCACCCCTTCCTCTCATTTACTTTCATTAATCATTTTTCTTATCATTTTCTTTTTTTCGATATTTTTCCCAACAGTTGACTATCTACTTACCAAACAGAGTAGACTTTGATTCATTCCTCACACAGGCTATCCATGCTCACTATTAAATTCTGCTGTGTTTAATGCGTTTATACTTTCCCCTTATCCCGGGTAATTATTACTCCCTCCGTCCCAATCATTTGTTTATTCTTTTATTATTTGTGAACAAATAATTGAGACGGCGGGAGTATTATAGCTCAACCAAGTTTAATTAATAATGCAAATACAGACTTGTTAAATGTAAATTGTATTCTGTATATGTTATAGAATGCTCATTCCGTCTCAATCATTTATTTAATAGGGATATTTTAATCGAAGATAAACAAATGCGCTTGTGACGGAATTGATAATTGATTGTTAGGCATGGTTGTACAAGAGAGTTGGACTATTGTATTTATGATTGTTTTGTTTCTTCTCTCAATCAGGTTGTTCAGGACCATTTTGCAAAGAATCTTGTAGTTAAATGGTTTGCTCATTTCAATGACGACTATTTTTATTAGCCACAAGATTGATTAATTTCGACATAAGTCGTTTCTTCGATATGAATTCGTGTAATTATATCGGAAGAGAAGGCGGTGGTATACGATTGCTGGTTTTGATTGTTATTATTGTGGTTGGAGGGAAGGCGCAAAATGAAAATGTGTCAACTTCAGTTAGTTTCAGTCCCAGGCCAAAATCTGTTAATATTGGTGCTCTTTTCACTTTCAATTCTGTTATTGGAAGAGCTTTGAGGCCTGCAATTGCGGCCGCTGTTGATGATGTTAATTCCAACTCGAATATTTTGAATGGTACCGTGGTAAACCTCATTTTTCATGATACAAACTGTAGTGGATTCCTTGGAACTATTGAAGGTTCATCTTCTTCTTCTTCCCTCTTTTCATTTTTTGGTCAATTTCTTGTGTTTATTTATCTGCTTATGATTAGTGAGTTATCTGACTGATAAAAGCGTTGAAAATTCAATCCTGAACAAACCCATTTTCGGTTTGACAAAAGGTTTATTGAATGAAACAACTGATTGGTAAGTTAATGGGGAGAGTATTGTAATGGGGAAGTGTAGTGGATTGCGAGGAATTGAACTTAAATTGATTTGAAGACCTGTTTCATCCTTGGAGATGGGGGGAGGAAGGAGAAAGTCAATAACTTTCAAACCACCTGAAAAAACGATTGGTATGATTGCGCAATAACCTTGATGACAAATGAATTAAAACCTCAAGGGAACAATTAGAACATCAAAATTACTCCGACACACAGTTGGACGTGGTTATGACATTTGGACACTCTTCGTATTAATCCACAGTAGGAGTTTTTTCATAAAGTAGACAGATTTGGCAGCTGGACACAATCACGGTATTCCTAAGGAGAGTTTTAAGCAAGTCCAAGTAATATAGGTCTTTTCCAATGAGGCTCTTCCATGTCAAGTATTATGAATATAAGTCATTGATATTCTACTGAAACTGCATTTTTTGTGTACAAGTGTGTCATAATGATTTGCCCAAACTTTGTCATCAGCATTTAGTATATTTGTGTGTGTAAGGACTTTGGAAGGCAGTTCACTGATAAGTAAATTTGCTATTCCTGCATTCGCAGAAATTTTTAGAAGATACTTTTAGCTGAAACATTTCACTTTCCTGTGTGCTCACCGTCCTTTTAGTTTGGTTGTTGGAATTGGAAACCTTACAATCCTTTGTAGTATGTTAGTAGCTTGATTGCAATGCAGTTAGTAATACTGCATGTGAAATTTTCAACATAGTATGTTAAATCAATTTTGTGTTAAAATATTTTCTTGTACATTAACTACCTTCAAGGTTCTACATACCTCCATCTGTTATATAACCGGAACAATCGGAAATAAAATGAGAATCTGGGTTAATGTTTGAAGATATTCTCCATCAGGATGCTGTATGGGGTAGCTTGTCCTATTTTTGTTTGACAACTCAGTTTCCAGTTTTTTTGTTGGCATACAATAAACGTCAATCTCTTAACACACCCTTCTCTGTCTTCTATTTACCTTGCAGCTTTGCAGCTTATGCTGAAGGATGTGGCAGTCGCTATAGGGCCGCAGTCCTCTGGAATTGCCCATGTCATTTCGAATGTCATGAATGAGCTTTATGTTCCCCTGCTATCTTTCGCTACAGACCCTTCTCTGTCTTCTATGCAATATCCATATTTTCTTCGCACAATTCAGAGTGATTATTTCCAGATGAATGCTATCGCTGACCTTATTGTGTATTATGGATGGAGAGATGTGGTTGCTATTTATGTTGATGATGATTATGGCAGAAGCGGGATTTCTGCTCTGGGAGATGCTCTGGCAAAGAAACGTGCCAAAATATCTCACAAGGCTGCCTTTGCTCCAGGTTCTTCAAGGGCAACTATAAATGATTTGTTAGTTCAAGTCAGTATGATGGAATCCCGGGTTTATGTTGTTCATGTAAACCCTGATTCTGGGCTTACAGTATTTTCAGTTGCCAAGACTCTTGGGATGATGAAATCTGGCTTTGTTTGGATTGCTACAAACTGGCTTTCTTCTCTAATTGACGGCTCAGAACATGCGGACCCTGTAAACATGGATCTATTGCAAGGAGTGTTGACATTTCGTCAGCATATTGCAGATTCTAAACAGAAACAAATTTTGGAATCAAAATGGAAAGGTTCGAAATCGAGCATTAATTCCTATGCTTTCTATGCTTATGATTCCGTTATGTTGGCAGCCCATGCTCTTGAAACATATTTTAATCAAGGTGGCAACATATCATTCTCGAGTGACCCCAGATTGACATCCACAAGTGGGAGCACACTGAACTTCTCATCTCTTCGTGTTTTCCATGGAGGTGAAATACTTAATCAGATACTAGTAGATACTAAATTCACTGGTGTATCTGGGGAAATTCAATTTGATTCAGATAAAAACCTAGTTCATCCGGCACTCGACATTTTAAATGTTGTTGGAAGTGGAAGCAATAAGATTGGGTACTGGTCTAATTATTCTGGCCTTTCTGTTATTGCTCCAGAAATCCTGTATCAGAAGCCTGCTAACATATCTGCTAGCAGTCAAAAACTTAATAGTGTTATATGGCCAGGTCAAACGGACAATATTCCTCGGGGATGGATTTTCCCTAATAATGGTAAGCCCCTGCAGATATTAGTGCCTAATCGTGTCAGTTACAAAGATTTTGTTGCCAAAGACAAGGATCCACCAGGGGTCCAAGGATTCTGCATAGATGTCTTTGAAGCTGCTGTAAATCTGCTTCCTTACGCCGTTCCACACAGCTACGTTCTATATGGTGATGGTTTGAGGAATCCAAAATATGACAATCTTGTCTATGAGGTTTCCCAAAACGTAAGTGCAATTTCTCTAGTTAAAGTATTATGTGCACCTTTGTTGACTTAGTTCACTAACGACGTCTATTATGGTATGCCGGTATGGACGATTTGGTTCAATTGGCCGACTGAACCCTGAACCATACAGTAGAAGATATGATTAGCATGTTCTTTTTTACACCCAAGCTACCAAATAAAATTTATTCAGTTGTCTTCATAAATCTCCATGCATGTGTATGTTTGATTTCATATTGGCTCATGTATCCATGTAGTAAATGTAGTCCATTATGTTCGTAGTTAGGCATCCTATTGTACCTGATTTTTTCCTTTCCCTTTATTTCTATTATCAGAAATATGATGCAGCTGTAGGGGACATAACTATCACCACAAACAGGACAAGAATAGTGGACTTTACACAGCCATATAGTGAATCAGGACTCGTTGTAGTTGCTCCCGTACGGAAGGTCCAATCAAGTGCGTGGGCCTTCCTCAAGCCTTTCACTTTTCAGATGTGGTGTGCTACTGGTGCTTTCTTTATACTTGTGGGAGCTGTTATTTGGATTCTTGAACATCGAATAAATAGTGAATTCCGTGGTCCACCAAGTCAGCAACTTATCACAATTATCTGGTTTGTATTCCGTCTCTTGACCCTTTTAACTCAGGTTTTGTTATAGATTTTGTTGTACATTATATTATTAAGGTAATGATTGTATCTTGTGAACTCCTTGTCCCACCCTGAAAAAGATGGAGATAAATGTCCAAAACACACGCTGCCAGTTTAGAACATGATTGATAAGCTTTTGCGATGGGCTTGTATGTAAGGCTGATGTTGGCTTATAGCCTGTATGCCAAACCTCACTTTCATTCGTATTGTGTTAAATATTTGGCTGAAGATGAAACATGATATAGTTGTTCATTTATTATTTTTGAGACATTAATGGCCACTAAATTCTGCCTTATATTTATTGAAAGAGAATCTGCAGTCGCTGCTTGAGTATGCTTCCCGTAAACCATTTCATTATATCCCCCCCTC
>JAGPOY010002608.1:3169-17697 GCA_018983105.1 Silene uniflora | reverse complement strand
GTCAGAAGTACTCAAGCCTTCCTCCTGACGAATTCTTGCTAACTCTCTTCTTCTGCGTAGGAGGGTTCGTTCAGGTTCAGGATCGTATTCGACCAATTCACCTTCACTAGACCTGCGCATACACGACTAGAAAGATAGTTAGTAAGAAAAAATCTTAAGGAATTTAGAATTCCTTAAGATAAAGACAGAAAAATTAACAAAAATAAAAACAAATTGCCTCCCCGGCAACGGCGCCAAAATTTGATGTCGTGTCATTATAACACCAAAAATAAAAAACCTAAAGACTACTAACTAGAAGCTAGTGGTAAATAGGGTCGATCCCACAGAGAGGCAGGTATTTCTATTTAAGCAATTTTTCTGTATGTCACAATACTTGGGGGTTTGAGAATTGTATATCTAAACTAAAGATTAAGGGGAATAAAACTAGATTAAATCAAGAGAGAAGGGAGCATGCGAAGGAAGTCGGTCCACCGTGTCTTCTACAGCTAGGGTTACTAGGTTGGTCAATTCGTTGGTAGGAAGGACTGGGTTGTCACCTTTCGGTCCTTAAACCCGACTATATCTTTCGATCTAAAGTCGTCCTAAGGTCAATCTTACTTAACTTTCATCCTCATAAGATCTAACTTATCACAATTAAACAAGTCTGCCCTTCCAATCTTTCGATCTAGGTCGGGGTTAACTACACGTACGGTCTCCTGCGTGCACTCAATCAACCGAAACAACAATTGGTTTGTTTAATCATAATTCCTACCTAAAACTGACCTAACATGTTATACCCTAGCATGCATCGACACGGTTTCCTTCATCCTCGCATACTAGAGAATTAGCTACGCATGTTGAAGGTAACAACGCAAATAACTAATGAAAACATATTAAACATAATAAACGAGTAAAGAGTTAAGGGAAAGAAGAGTACGATCTCGTGCAATCCGGCGTGAAGAACGTAGGATTCCAGATCTCGAGTGTAAAATGTAAGAGGCAAGAAAAGGAAAAGAAAGAAGAACAGTAAAAGATTAAGAATTTAGGGTAGAAAATTGATAATTCCGGTTGTCCAAGATGTTCTAAATCTGAAGACTTTGACATGCTTTTATAGTAAAGCATGCATGTCTTTTATTACAATACGGACTTTCCTAACGTAGCTAACCCTAATAAGCTCTCGATCGAGTACTTATGGTTCTCGATCGAGGTATTATCTCCAGCAGTTTCCTCGAACGAAGAGTGAGGCTTCTCGTTCGAGGCCTTCTCCTTGTAGCTTCCTCGATCGAACGCAGGGCAGTTCGATCGAGACCTCCTTCTTCTCGAGTCCTCTCAATCGAGCACAGGACAGCTCGATCGAGGCTTTCAGCTCTTCCAGTCTACTTGGTCCTCGTCGACTAAGGTCTTCGTTGGGTCGACGACAGGCTCTATAGCTTGAGTATCTTCTTTTGTGTGTCCATCTCTTGAAATGCATCTTTTAGGCTTGAAATGCTTGGTTTTGCTACATTCCCGCTTATATCTGCAAAATAGCAATACAAACGCAAAGTAGTCTATTCGGGGCATAAAGCGATATAAAACCATTTATAAATACATAAATACGTGCCAAAAAGGGACTGTAAAAGTCTATATAAAATGCACGTATCAACTAGTGTAGTAATGCTAATAATATTAGTAATTATAAGGGAATATTATTACTAATATCTAGTTAATATTAGTAGTAATATTTGGGTATTTCTTCTTGGGTGTAATCAAGAGGAGGACTTCTAATTTGGGGTCTTGGAGGATCATCCTTATACATATTAGCTCAAGAACAAGTGAAGGTAGGAGACCTTACTTGTGCCCAAAATCGGTCCATTAATGATGGTATAAAACCGATTTCTTTTATCTTATGTTTTTATTATTGCATGCATAAGATCCTTAAGTTTTTATGACTAAAACTTTAAACAAACATATGTGATATGTGAAATATGATTTCCCACAAGATAGTAATGATTCCGCCGTCGAGAAGCTTCAAAGTGTCCCCGAAAGAGGGGATGGTGGCACCGCTACTAGGATTGATGGTGGGGGAGTCACCGAGCATGGATATCAGAATCGAGCCAGTTCCGAAGGACCCATCGACACTCATCTTAAAGATGTCGATACCATGGAGCATTGATGCTGTTCTTTCTCTCGTAAGTAGAGCCTATCTATCAACTTTACCTTATTTACCAGTTAATATGACAGACAGAATACCAAATCTTATGCCCAACGTTACTCCGATCACTTGTTTGGTCTGGAATATTCAAGGAACGGGGAAAAAAAGCAAAATTACTGCCCTAAAGGAAGTTGTGAAAATTTATAAACCGTCTGTTCTAGTTTTGATTGAAACACATATGGCTGGAGATCATGCTGAAAACATTCGAAATATTATTGGATATGATCGTCATACTCGAGTTGATGCTATCGGTTTTAGTGGCGCTATTTGGCTATATTGGAGGACGGATTTTTTAAAAATTGAACCAGTATATAAACATCCACAATTTGTTACCATTGAAGTATCTCGAGCAGGGGGTGTTCCATGGCTATTTTCCGCTGTTTATGCTAGCCGTGATCCTGCTAATCGTCGCTCGTTATGGACTGAATTGGAAAATTTTGCGCGGAGGAATAATAAACCATGGTTATTAGCAGCGGATTTCAACGAGACACGATCTCTTGCAGAGCGTCATGGAGGTAATTCAAGCATGGCTAAAAGGTGCGAGAATTTTAATAACTGGATTGAGAACTGTGAGCTTTTAGAATTAGAGTTCTCGGGTCGTTCTCACACATGGGCTCGGGGCAATACTCCATAGACACGTCAAAGTGCAAGACTCGATCGAGCACTTTGTAATGCGGAATGGGGGTCGACTTTTGAAAACGCGAGTGTTCGTCATTTACTTGCCTTCCAATCAGATCATTGTCCATTATTGATTGCTCCTAACGGCTTTGCTCCTCTAAATTCGGTCCAAAAACCGTTTCGTTTTCAGGCCGCCTGGATGACCCATGAATTATTCTTTACTTTCGTTGCTGAAAAATGGCCAAGTGATGGACCTTTTACTACTCGGCTGGACAACCTATCTAAATCTCTACAAGAATGGAATGAAACTATTTTTGGGAATATTTTTCGTCAAAAAAGATCACTTCTAGCTCGTATTGAAGGGTGTCAAAAGAAATTGGCAAGTACAGGGGAAAACGGCTTTTGTCTTTGGAAGCTGAACTACGTGAAAAGCTCGATGAAGTGCTCGAAAGGGAAGAAATTTTCTGGTATCAAAAATCCCGGGTTGAATTTATAACGGATGGTGACCGAAATACATCCTATTTCCACATTAGCACTTTAGTCCGAAGATGGCAAAATAAAATCTCAACACTTCGAAATGAGTCTGGTTATTAGACGAAAGATCCTGATGAAATTAAGGCCCTGGTTGTTAATTATTTCAAGAAATTGTATACGGCTGATACTCCCTTTATTTCTAATGACGGTATCCCTTACGATCTATTCCAAGAATTTACTAATAAAGACTGGGAGTGGCTGACTAAGCCTTTTACAATTGCAGATATCGAGCATGTAGTGCATAATATGGGTCCTTTAAAAGCTCCGGGACCAGACGGGTTTCAAGCTTTATTTTATCAGAAACAATGGCCGATTGTAGAATCGTCTTTATGTCCTATGGTTATTAAAGCTCTTGAAGGGAAAGGTTTTCAAGTCGGGTTAAATGATACACATATCGTCCTCAAACCCAAAGTCACAGGTCCCGAATTTGTGTCTCAATTCCGTCCCATAAGCCTATGTAATGTAGCATATAAAATTATTATCACAGTTTTGGCTAACCGAATAAAGAAGGTGCTTCCTTTTCGTATTTCTGAGACTCAAAGCGGTTTCGTTCCGGGGAGGCAAATTACGGATAATATTGTTATTTTCCAAGAGGTCATCCATACTATGAGACAAATAAGAAAGGCAGAGTCCCTTATATGGCTATTAAAATCGATCTTGAAAAAGCTTATGACCGTCTTAACTGGACATTCATTCGAAGTACCCTGACCGATATGGGCTTCCCCACACTTCTTCGGGATACTATAATGGAATGCGTTACATCGTCACGAATGCAAGTATTGTGGAATGGGGAGCCAACTGAGCAATTCATACCTAGTCGAGGAGTCAGACAAGGGGACCCCTTATCGTCTTACCTTTTTGTAATGTGTCTAGAAAAACTCCAGCAAGCTATTGACACGAAATTTCGAGGAGGAAATTGGCACCCAATACCGGTATGTCGTAACGGTCTCTCTATAAATAATTTATTTTTTGCTGACGACATGGTTTTATTCGGAGAAGCTACTATTGAACAAGCTCTAATTATGAAGAAAGTCCTAGATAATTTTTGCCAAGCTTCCAGAGAAAAAATTAGCATGTCAAAATCCCGTGTCTTTTTCTCTAATAATGCTTCAGAATTCTCGAGAAATTCGGTGAGTAATGCTCTCGGGTTCGAAGAGACGAATGACTTGGGTACTTACTTAGGTGTTCCCACTATAAATGGCCGTGTCACTCGAAGTACTTATGCTCATCTCGAAGAAAAAATTAATAAATGACTTGCCGGGTGGTCCACCAAGCGGCTTTCACTAGCGGGGCGTGCCACGCTCCTACAATCAACACTTTCGACCATTGCCAGTTACACGATGCAGTCTGCAAAAATTCCGAGAACAGTATGTGACTCAATTGATCATAAATCGAGACGATTCCTATGGGGCGGGGATGATTTAAAAAAGCCGATACATTTGATCTCATGGGATACAATTCAAAAGCCAAAGTCAGCAGGAGGTCTCGGCATTACCTCAGCGAGACAATCGAACGCGGCCTTTCTTACAAAACTGGGATATCGAGTTTTGGCTGAAAATACCAAGCTATGGGCTAGAGTACTACGGTTCAAGTATTACAGTGGTCTTTGTGATGTCGACATGTTCCAACCAAAAAATAATATGTCAAATGTTTGGGCCGGGATCATTTCACAAGTTCGAAATTTATCTAAGCGTACAGCTATGGCAATTGGAAATGGGAGAAATACGCTTTTTTGGGATCATTGTTGGGTCGATGATGAGTGCTTATCCGATAAAGCAATTATTCCTATACCGGAAACTATTTTAGGCGCGACTGTAAGTGAAATGTGGAGCGAAGACTCGGGTTGGAAATGGGATTTATTTGCAAATTATCTTCCCCAAATTGAGCTTCAAAAAATAGCGGGCTTTTCTCTTAGTCCGGATCCGGATCTTGACGACACTGTTTTTTGGAAAGATACAACTTCGGGCCGCTTTTCTATTAAATCCGCCGTAGGTATTACTAAGTCGCGAGATTTAATTGATGAACCCGAGTCACCTATGTGAAGAATTATATGGCGTCTTCCGGTCCAGCAAAGAATTCATATGTTCCTATGGCTAGCAACTCATGGTAGGTTAATGCATAGTATAAACCGCGTCCGACGTGGAATGGGGGAAGATTCGATCTGCCCAAGGTGTCACAGTGAAGAGGAAGGGTTTTTGAGAAAGAATCGATTAGGCTGATACCATCTCCGGCGGGCAACACAAAGTTCCCCGTATAACCCCTTTGTTAGATAGTATAACTATTTATTTAATGAATAAATAAAAGTAGGGCACCACTATCCCCAATCTCCCCCTGCATCCCGTACCTTTCACCAACACACAGCCAGCTACCCTTCACCAATCAAACATCACATCATCGCCCATCACAATTTCCTTCCCGTCAACACCCAACACCACAGCCGTCCCTTCACCGCACAACCTCCCAATGATCCCAAACCCAACCACCATACCTGCTGCCTGACTATTATATTAGGAATAAATTTTCTCTGCCTCCTCCGATCTTCAATTTGGTGTGCCTCCGCCGATGCCAATAAGTTTCTGTCCACGCTACCACCGTCATCACACTTGCCGCTGTCCATGGTTGCTAAAACAACCCTCTTTGCCATGTTGCTTCGACAACCGCCACCGTACTAAACCTCGCCGCGTCTCGCAATTGCCTTCTCCCTGACCGCCTCAGGTTCGCCCCACCAACCAACCCCGCCTCATGGGCCGGGTGGTATGACTCTGCCGGCTACGGCCCGCACCGCAACCTTGACTGCCTCGGGATCGAAGTGCCTCGACGTGTGATTTGTCTTGGGTTTAGTAGTGTTTTTTATTTTATTTTATTTGTACGGTTGAGTTTGCTTCGGCCCTCACCGCTCCGGTGTTTCACGAGTTGCTACGGTCCTCGTGCACCGTATTTATATTCTGTTTTTTTATAGTCTGTGTTTCACGAGCTGCTACGGCCCTCGTGCACCTTGACATTTTAGTGTTGTGTCTCACGAGTTGTTGCTTCGGCCGTCGTGCACAATTAGTCTTAGTTATTATTTTGTATGGCTATTACACTATGGCAAGATCAAGACAAGCAAGGCATCGCATCCGGTCTCAGCGTCAACAACGTCAACTTAGCCCTACGACAATGGCATCATCAACTATATATTTTGGTCTAGTCAAAGTGTCCGTTAACTACCGCTTTGACTGAGGGGGTGTATTAGAGAATATTATGATTATATTGTTAGAATAATATTAGGAAAGGATATGGGAGGAGAATATTATGAGTATCATAATATCTCCGGAATATTCTATGAATATATCGAGTCATTGTACTATAAATACGGTGACGTAATTCATTAATAAAGGTACCTCATTATATCGTATCATATAATCTTACAGAAACGACTGATCATCTCCTCCGCTCGTGCCCCGTGTCTCGGCACATTTGGAGTCAAATTAGCAATTTGGTCTCCCACACTTATTTTTATACTTCATCTTATAATGACTGGTTGTTACATAATGCTAGTAATAGCAATCCTGAAGCATCGGAGGATTGGTCGATGCAATTTGCAATAACTTGTTGGTGGATTTGGAGGTGGCGAAATAACGTCGTGTTTGGGCACGATGAGGATAATCCTATTAATCCTCGGGCTTTTCTCTACCAGCAATTTGCAGCATCTAAACAGGCCTTTGATAATGTTTCATTGTTTATTCCGGCATCAGGGCGTGGTAAATGCGAAGTTTATATTAGATGGTCTCCTCCGCCCCATGGCTGGACTCTTTTAAATACAGATGGGGCTTCTAAAGGTAATCCAGGTCCAGCAGGAAGTGGAGGTGTCTTTCGTAATGAGACAAGTAACTTTGTTGATGCCTTTTATTTTTCTAGTGGTTATTGCACTTCGATGAGAGCGGAGCTTTTAGCCTTGGAAGCGGGTTTGGAGAGAGCCCGGATATTGCATATTGACAAGTTACTCATTTATATGGATAACGCACCATGTATCAAGCTTATATACGAAGATCAACTAGTGAGTAATAACTTACGATCACTAGTCAAAAAGTGCAAGGACCTCGTTTTCGACAACAGTTGGAAAGTGAAATTGAAGCATTGCTACAGAGAAGCTAACAGAGCAGCGGATTGGCTAGCAAATCAAAGAGTAGGCTCGAGTACTACACAATCTATCGTTGAGACCTTATTAGTTGAGTTTCGTTCTATTTTCCGTGAGGACATTCTTGGGGTAGCTATTCCCCGTGTAATAGCTAGTTAATTTCGGGGCTTGCCCCTCTTTTGCACCAAAAAAAAAAAATCATGAACAACAACAGTAATCATAAATAGTCATTTAATATTAGATTAACTTATACGCAAAACATTAATTAATTTCCGGCCATAGCATAGTGTCGTTCATGGCTTCGTCCTTGTCCTAGCGGTTAAGACGGAGGTACTATAAATAATAGATCCAGGTTCGAATCTCCCTCTCTTTTATTGTAATTTGTAATGCGATTTTGTGCGCGCTTCGATTGACCAAAAAGAAAAAAAACTAAATAAAAACAATAATTTAATATGTGAGCAACCTAGCATTGTCCTGAATAACCGCGCAATACTTATTTCCAAAATTTTGGCATTGTAATCTAATTAGATGTGATTATGTGAACGCAGTATACAAGTTTTGATGACACTGAGACAGCTTGCTTGCACGCAAAACATACGGAGTAGATAAGTAAGATAAGGTATGTAGTATGTAGTATGTAGTATGTACTAGAGTAGTATGTAGCAGGCATATATTGACAATTTGCATTTTGGGTCGTTGATCATTTGATTGGGACATACGTGTACCATTAACTTGGCATGTCTTTGAAGAAGTTGTCAACTTGGAGAATTGTCGACTCAAGTTGTATGCTGTGTATTACACTTATACCGACATACGGAGTATGAGTTAATTTCGACCAGGTCAAGTTCAAGTCGTGTCATTTGAATTCAGATGATTTTGGGACTTTCTCGAGAATAAGGTCGTATAGATCACAAAAATTAAGGTTTTGCTTCAAACGAGTCATTGTAGGGGAAGTTCGCAATTTCATATCGTTTTAGGCTAATTCACATTGTATTAATTTAGGTTCACTTCTATTTTCAGCTACCCATTTCGAATTCAAATCGGATTTGAGTAAGATCAATTCAAATCCGTCAATTTTACGAGCTCTAACATGTAAGGATATTGTTCTCATCTTTTGCTAGTTGCATCATACACAAAGTTTGACTGAAATACACTAGTTTGTCATGTATGAGTGTATGACCCCTAATTGTCAAACATGGTAAAGATTATTGATTTGTAGAAAGTGACATGTTTGAATAAGTGTCCATTTTGTTGAATTCCATGCAAAGTATATGCTATATAAATGCACACATGACTTAATCTACTTAATACTCAATACATAAAACATACCTGCAAAAATGGGGTTGAATTTGAAGCAATGCTATCTTATCAGCTTTTTTGCTGTTCTTCTAATTATCCAGAATTCGTTCGCCCCGGTTGAGGCCGCTGTCAAAGGCGGTT
Source organism: Silene uniflora (assembly GCA_018983105.1). Taxonomy (NCBI): domain Eukaryota; kingdom Viridiplantae; phylum Streptophyta; class Magnoliopsida; order Caryophyllales; family Caryophyllaceae; genus Silene; species Silene uniflora. Next base: position 8,818 of record JAGPOY010002608.1, on the reverse strand, counting down.
ATTGGTTTCCTGACAGCGGTATTGATGCATCAGACATCGACTCCACTCTATTCACCCATCTTTTTTGCGCGTTTGCCAACCTCAGCACCGCTACCAACCAACTTTCCATTTCTTCAGAATGTTCGGCTTTTACCCAGACTGTCAAACAAAAAAACCCGTCTGTCAAGACCCTCTTATCCATAGGTGGAGGCTCTGCACCTTCCTCTAATTACAACAACATGGCTAGCCAGCCTGGTTCGAGAAAAACATTCATCGCCTCTGCAATCAACCTCGCGAGGTCTAATGGATACATTGGTGTGGACTTGGACTGGGAGGGGCAGACCACATCTGGAGAGATGAGCAACCTGGCTACCCTCCTTACAGAATTGCGTGCTGCTGTCAATAACGAGGCGGCCAACACTGGCAGACAAGCTCTTCTCCTGACCGCGGCTGTAGCTGTTACCCCAAGCCTGAACAACCCTGCTATATTTCCTGCATCAGTTATAGCCAAGACCCTAGACTGGATCAATGTCATGGCCTATGACTTCCACGACGCAAAGAATTCCCCGTCACAAACCCACTCCCATGCCGCACTACGTGACCCTACTGGTGGGGTCAGTGGCAGCAGCGGTATCAGTGCCTGGATCAATGCAGGAGTACCAGCTAAGCAGATGGTATTAGGCTTCCCATATTACGGGTATGCCTGGAAACTAGCAAACCCGAATAACCATGGGCTTTTGGCGCCAGCAAATGGCGTTGATGCGTCAGTTGGTGTCCCTGACGTGGGGATACCAGATTACAACCAAATTGAGGCGTTCATAAGTCAGAAGCAAGCGACTATCGTATTTGATTCCAACTACGTTACCAACTATTGCTATTCAGGAACCACCTGGATTAACTACGACGACACGCAGACCATAGCAGCTAAAGTGTCTTTTGCAAAGAGTAATAACTTGTTGGGATATTTTGCCTGGAGTTTAGCCCAAGACCACAATTGGGCTCTTTCCAAAACAGCTACGCAAACATGGGGACGTGAAGCACCTAAACATCATCTAAGTGAAAGATCCTACTTTATTTAGTTCCTAACTCGGTCAATTTTTTTGTTTCAAAATCCATTAACAAAATAAGTAAACGTAAGGAATTGACTGAAACGAAGGGGACTGCTTTTTCTTTTTCAAGCTTTACTATGTCGTATTCTCGCAATAATGTAATGTACTACTTCGTTGAAACAATATATCAAGGGGTACAACACTAGACATTTTATTATGCACATTTTCTTATTTGCAAATCATAGTCTTGAACAATTAAGTCAAGAAACTCCAGTCAAGCCTTTGTTTAAGCCATTCAGACATGCAATTCAAAAACAGACCAGTTCTGGTCTTCTGGAAAAAAAAAACTCAGCAACTAAAACCAACCACCAATCCCGAAAAATAAAAGCGTCATACGATGGTAATTAGACTCGATCGCTCAACGGTTGAAACAATAGACTGGTTCACTGGCGCACGAACGTAGATTTAAAGCATAGTGAGAGTTAATCACACCGTAAGTAACCATAATAAAATTGTAAATTCAAGGAAGGTTTTCGCTTTATACCTTGAAATCAAATTGTAAATTGACAAAGCTACATCAAAACACAAAAGTAGAACTAGCCCAAGCAATCGAGAAATTTTTGCCACGCTTAATTATTAATTCTTCAAAAATAATGCATACTTACTGTGTTACAGGTTTTTACTGGATTTATTGCAATTAAGGATAGTCTGTAAACAGTAATTAATTTGTGTATATTTTCTTCAATCATTGTTATTTCGTTTTTGTGCTTCATTTTGTTGACAATGTCGATGATATGGTATTTATGTGTGTCACAATACTAGAAGTTCGATTCATCAGACAATAGAAGTTGATCAACTGACGGAATTTCATTGGTAGATCTTTTTTTTTGCCGCCATTTCATTGGTAGATCTTGGTACAAGCCTATAGACAGACAGTTCCCCTGCCACCAGTTAACAGGACATAAGAAACATTCAGCAATGCAACAGGCGTAACAGTTAACAAGGTTACAGTATTGATCCGGGGCAGAGCAATGATCATGATGCTGTTACAGTGCAACACGAACTGCATATGTGCTCATTGTATTCTCAACAATTTTGTTTACTGCCATTCCTTCCATGTCTAGAAGACAGCTGCCATTTATAGCCTAAGACAAGTTTGTCAGGTTTCATGATGCAAATATGCAGTACAGGAGTACAGGAAGATTAGAGAGATACATACATAACACAAAGTTTGACAAGCAACGGACAATATAATGATTTCTGACTTTCTGAGTACCGTTCATTCTTGTTCTAAGCGCGAAAATCAAGAACTGGTTTCAGATTTTTAGTTGCATTGTCGTTTTAAGACTAGAAAGCAAGTAACAAGTCAGTAAGACAGGAGCTAAGTAAGCAAGCAAAGAGAGAAGACAAGTAGCTCATCCGTTCATTTGGTGTGACAAGATTAGTGCTTCCTAAAATTTACAGTTATCTATTTTTAGGTGTATCGGTCAATAGTTATCTATTTCCACTTTTAGCATATTTTTGCGGGTCTCTCCATTTGCAAGTGAGAGATTATTGATTTGTATGGTCTAAAAGCATTCTCACACATTTCCTTAGTCTTGATGTCAAAGTCAATAGATAATTATTGATCGGAACGGAGGGAGTATATCATAAACTCCATGCTCTCGCTTATGGAGAATAACATCTGCAAAACAGCCAATACTGTGTTGTGTGTGTACCCCTGTGACTCCTGTGAGTCTGTGACTGATATAACAACTAGCTTAAAACCCGTGCTTAAATTGAAATTAAGCTAGCTCAAACCAGAAATAACATGCTTAAATTGAAATTGATCGAAATTAGTGATCTCATATGAGAAATAACCCAACAAATTGCAATAATAATCGCTAACTGAATCAATCAACACTAATATAACAACTGATGAACATTTAAGAAGCAAATTAAAACGTTAGGCAATAACATTTGCTTCAATTACATTAACCATATCATGAGCTAATACATACTCCGTACTAATTAGTAACCATAACCGAAACCAAAAGCATCAACATTTCAAACCCAATCCCAGATCCAGAAGGTAACCCTAGAAACAAATCAACCGCCGAAACCGTAAAGAGTTCGTCCTTGCCTCTTAAGAGCATAGACAACATCCATAGCAGTAACGGTCTTCCTGCGAGCATGCTCAGTATAAGTAACAGCGTCACGAATAACATTCTCTAGAAAGATCTTAAGAACGCCACGTGTCTCCTCATAGATCAAACCACTAATACGCTTGACACCACCACGGCGAGCTAGACGACGAATGGCAGGTTTAGTGATACCCTGGATGTTATCACGGAGGACTTTACGGTGTCGTTTTGCTCCTCCCTTGCCTAATCCTTTTCCTCCCTTTCCCCGGCCGGACATTTTTGTTGTTGAATTAAAGAAGAAGTTATTTTTGGGGATGAATTTGTGTTTGTGAGTTGGATTGGTAAATGGGAAAGGTGTGGGGTGGGGTATATATAGGTGTGGGATTTGGAGAGGGTAAGAGGAGCGATCCGTGTGAGTGAGTGAGGAGTCTTGTGATACGTTGATGTTATTTGATTAAGGGTTGAGATTAGATGGTAAATGTTGTGCGGATTGTAATCCGTGTGAGTTTTGTTTTTAGAATTAGCTGTGGCGGGAGATTTGTCAAGGAAACACGCGCTTGATAAATGATCCTTCCTCCAATTACAAATTAAATACACGGAGTATGAGTATTAGACCATTTCTAAGCAGAAGGTCACGCTAACTAGGTCATCAACGTTTTAATCCTTAATCTCACCTTATTTATCTCGACTCACTTTCACCCTCCCAAGCAGAAGGTCACGACCTAGATCACCAACCCAATCTTTCCACTTTTCAACATTTTTAATCATTTCCCACATTTCATACCCACCAAAACCTCTCTCTCTTACTTTTTCAAATACTATTATTTACAAATACATTATAAATTAATTAATTTTAATTTTCATATTGTGTAAATATCTTAATAAAGTAATAATAATATTAAGGGTTTTTTGATAACTGCTACCATAAGTAATTCAGATTTTACCAACTGCTACCAAAGTAAAATTTCTTTAAAAAATGCTACCAATATTGTTGTTTCGGTTTAAAACTAACTACCAAATGAGGTTAGGAAGCAAATAAAAATGATCTCAGCCATCAATTTCAAATTCTCATCTTAAGTTATATTTTTTCTTCCTTTAATGCCCCTTAACCTCCTCATTTCTATGTTTCTTATTCATTCACTCATCACACCTCTCATTAATTTTCAATTTCACCAATTTCAATTTTCATTCTCTCTCTCTCTCTCTCTCTCTCTCTCTCTCTTCTATCCCATTAATCTGATTCCCATATCATATTTCATATGTTTCATCATCAATTTCGAGTAATTTTTCTATCTCATCTTTCTTCCTCTATTTGATATATCCATAGTTTATTTTGAAATTAGGGTTCTTCACTTAATTTGTTTTCTGAGGTTGTAGCAATGTTGAATGGGGACATTGGTGACATCAATTTTAGGACAAGTAAATGTCGATGTGGGTGTTAATTGCTCCACCCAAGTGAATGAAATTAAACAATAAAAATGGTGAATCCAACAAACATTCTAATTAAATACGGCAAACTGCAAAAAAAAAGAGGAATTTGGGGAAGAATTTAATTGGGTTCTTCATATTTGATGTAAACCCTAAATAATCTGGAATTTAGCTCATTTGGGGAAGAAATTTAGACGATTTAGCTAATTTGCATAATTCCCAACTTAATTGGGAGCAAAATGAGAAGTTTAAACGATTTTGATTAGGTTGAATAATGAGTGATGAGGGAAATAAATAAATTAGGTAGATTAAAAGGGACATAAGTTTAATTTGAGTAATGGAATGATATGGGTGAGGGAGTGTAAATAAGGGTATTACGGTCTTTCTTGCGCAAATAGGAGGTTCGTGCTCATTTGGTAGTTAGTTCTAAACCGAACCAACAATATTGGTAGCAGTTTTTAATGAAATTTTACTTTGGTAGCAATTGGTAAAATCTGATTTACTTGTGGTAGCAGTTATCAAAAAACCCTAATATTAACTACTCCAATATAAAAAAAATTAGCAAAAAAAAAAAGAAAAAATAGAATAAGGAAACAAAGTTATACGGAGTACAATAATCGGTACATGGTTAAACACTTAACCTCTTTAGCCCTCCACCAAGAACAAATCAATTCATCTCCTTAAACTACCACCTTTCTTATTGATTCTTACCCATATCGACATCAACATAGATCTACATCAACATCAACCAATTGATAAATCAATTCCTCTCCATTCTTTTACCCAAATCGACATCAACAATTGATAAATCATCATTGTCTTTTACCCATATCGCATCGTGTAACACCCCGATTTATGAAGGAGCCTTTAGCAAGACATTCCCTAATAAATCGGACTGTTACCATCTCGGAATGTCCGAGGTAGTGAATAACAAAGACAAAGGACCAAAGTACTTTAACTTAAGTATAACATTTAGACTTAATACAAAATTACCGTCAAATTAAAACTTTGGTTTTATTACAAGGAAACGAAACAAAGCTAAGCGAAAGCGTAATCTTGGTGACCATCTA
>JAGPOY010002607.1:6837-21369 GCA_018983105.1 Silene uniflora | reverse complement strand
AAGTAAATAAAATAACACATACTCCGTATATAAGTTTTGGATCTTACTTACATAAACTTCTTTGTAACGATGTTTTTTTTTCGAGTCTTATTTATTGTACGAAAATATATATACATAGGACCGAAAACACTTTAAAATGATGTTCAAATTATTTTAATTTTAATTTCCTTTTGAAAGTTAAAATGATGTTCAAATTATTGTAATTTTAATTTCCCTTCGTATAATTTATCGTTCATAATATGGATGGTTGGTTAAAGAACAAATTAATTTATTGTCTAACTCCCGTTCAACGCTTTATGATATAACAAAGGTGACTTTAACATATTTCATAATTTGTCTTGCAATGACAAAGCTTAAAAGAAAATTAATAATTTGAAATTTAATTGTTGTGGTATTTCAATAATTTGTTTTTAAAAAAATTCAATAATTCAAATCAAATGTTTTTAATTGTTCAAATAGCAAACCCGGGCAAATTCTGCCCGGGCATAAAACTAGTTCTAGGTGAAGGTGAAGAACTAGACCACGTATTCCCCCACCACGTAAGACCAAGCACACTTTCTACTAATGACACCTGTCCGACATCGCATGCTTACCTGTCACTTGTTCATACCACACGGTTTAATCCTCTTTAAAATCACTTTTTTTTAATAACTTTACTAACCTAATCATTCTGCTAGCAATTTCTACACTACTCCACATTAATTCCAAACATTTTTCACAAATAATAAAATATTGTACTATATATGTAACTACATAACATAACCTCCTTATATTTTAAATCTTACATTATTTTAGGCTATTTCTGTTTACAGAGTTGTAAGCCTACCCACCTGCGAAGGCAAATATTAACCTTATTATGGAGGTAGAGAAGGGTGATTATGGTTACGGTTATGGTTATGATTATGAAACTAGTTACAGGTGTATGACACCAAAGGATGACGATTGTCGTATTCCGGTGGCAACCGGACCACCGCCGCCACCTAAAAAGAAGAGATTTCCTAGTGGTAAAACGGTTGCCCCACCAAAAAATGGATATTTCAATGCTCCTGATCTTGAGCTCATCTTCAACAAGTTGTCTCATGCAACACATCATCATACACAACATGCTTACCCTTAATTTTTTAATCAAGACATAATCAACCCATTTTGTACAAGTCGGTAGCGCCCTATCATTATCGGCTCGGATATGGTTTATTATGGCAATAGTAGTAGGAAAACTAGATAATATGGTTTGTTATATACTCCCTCCTTTCCAGTGATATGTTTATACTTCCTTTATTTTCCTCCCACAACATTAAAAAAGTGTAAACATATAACTGAAAGTCTGGAACATGAGAAGTAATTTATTGTAGAATATTTGTAAGAAATATAGTAGGTGTGTAGTTCAAGTTTATAGGGTGAACCCTTGTTTTTTTTCCTAGGGTCGGTCGATATTTTAATTTGGTTATGTTTAATTTCAATGTCATGGGAACTTTTGGTTTCTTTTTGAAGTTATTTATTTATGTATTTTTTGTATTATAATTTAGGATAATAATATAAGTTCACAAATTCTCACTTGTGACGGACAAAATCCGTTACAAGCTTGTGACCTCTCACATAAAAGCAAGTGGGAAGGGTGAGTGGGAGAGCAAGTAGGAGGGCTTGTGAGAGGTTGACACAAGCAAGACTTTCTGCTATAAGTTATTCAATCTCAAATATTTAACACTCCATGACTTATACGTACTCGATCGAATGTATTAAAGACCGTAGTGTCTCGGAAGAGTGTACCTAAGACCTCTGATGAAACTAATTTAAGATCGTCGATCTCTTAGAAGTTTTGCCCCGTAAATAGTGTACGTAACTACCTAAGACCTCCGAATCTCCGATGGGACTAACATCGTCTTTTAGAAGTTTTGCCCCTATCAAACTAGTTCGTCTCTCGGCAGTTGATGGAGTTGCACTTTGTTGATCATTCTTTCACCGTGAATGTAGGCCACGTAATTCTTGCACCTTTATGGCGTGTTTGGATAACAAAAATGGAGAGAAGGAAGGGGAGGGGGCGGGAGGGAAGAGAAAGGGAAGGAAGGGAGGGGAGGGGTGGGTGATTGGATACAATTTTCCTCAAAATGAGAGATTTTGATTTGTCTTTGAGGAGGGAAAATAGATCCCTATAAATAAAAAGATAAACAAATGACTTTGATACCAAAAAAAAGAATAGGCAAAGGCAATGTTAACGATTTTTCTAACACGTGTCCAAAGTTATTGATGTCGGTCGTACTACACCAAAAATAAAACCTAAGACAATTAATTATGTAGCTAATGGCAGTAGGGTCGATCTCCGCAGGGAGGTAACTATTGTCCGAATTAAAATCTGTCTAAGTCACAATTGAGGGATTTGAATTGATTTTATCTAAACTAAAAGAGATTAAAGAAAGGGAAATTAAATAGAGAATTAAGGCAGTAAAATACGATGCAACAATCAGAAAGAGAGGGGGATATGTCAGGATTTCGGTTCACTATGGTGTCATGCAATCAGGGGTGGAATCGGTCCAGTCAATACACGGCTAGGAAGAGCGTGATCGTCGCCTTTCGGTTATAGCTGTTCATGGGTCATCCCGCCCATTGGCCCGGCCCATCCGGCCCGCTTATTAAGTGGGCTTGGACAAGGTTTTTTTACCCGAAAAATTAAGAGGGCGGGTCAAGCCCAGCCCGCCAAGTTAAATGGGCGGGTATGGACAACAAGAGATGCCCGTGGGCCGGCCCATTAGGCCCATTTAGTATTTAAATCTTTTACTTTTACTCTTATAAAAAGACATTTTCAAAGAAAATTGTATCAATTTTATATGGATGTGAAATACTAAAAAATAATATATTCCGTAAATATATAATACGTAAACTATAAAGGTTAAAATATAACGAAAATATTTATATATTGGGTACCCTTATATATTTTAGTTAATAGAACATCTAAATTGAAATCTCGTGTTACGGCCCATTAACACATGGACCGCCCGACTTTTGACTAAAGGGCGGGCAAGGGCAAGGATATTCGGCCCATAATTATGGCCCAACCCGCCCACTAAAGTCTTAAAGGGCAACTTTTTTCTTCATGACCGGTCTATGTCCGGCCCAAGCCCGCATTTGAACAGCTCTACTTTCGGTCCTTAAACCACAATTATACCCTTTCGGTCTCTAATCGCTCTAGGGTCTCCTAACTTAGCTTTCGCCCTAATTAGAGATCACCTATCGAATCTATGCAAGCCTTCCCTTCCAATCTTTCGATCTAGGTCGGGTTAACTAAACTATTGGTCTCCTGCGTGCACTCAATCAACCAATAACGATAAATTGCATAGGACGACAACTAGCATGCGAATTGACTAAACAAAATACTACCCTATCATGCTTTTACCATAGCTTCCCTCATCCCAACATATAAGAGATTAGCTACTCATGCCAATAGCGGTAAAACTACAATTAACATATGAATAACCAAGGTACGACATATTAGCAATACAATTAATATGCATACGAGAAATAGGGCAGAAATTAAGCAATAGTAGAAGTAGATAAAGCGATAAATAACGATGGATTAAGAATAAAGAGAAAGAGAGATTACAATCGTGCGAATCCGGCGTAAAGAACACAATCTCCGCAATTGCAAAACCCGTAAAATACTTAACTAAAATTCTGGAAAATTAAGAGTAAAAGTATGTAATCAGAGGTAAAGTATGAAGGTGTCCTGATTATGGCGTATTAACGCCTTATTTATAACAAAAGAAATAATTCCTAAACCTAATTAACGCGGACTCAGGAAGCCCGTCAGATTAGTTGCTCGATCGAGCACTTAAGGTTCTCGATCGAGTACTTCTTCATAGCCATCTTCTCGATCGAGGAATGAGACCTCTCGATCGAGATCTTCTCCTTCAGTCCCCTCTTGATCGAACACAGGTCAGTTCGATCGAGAGGCTTTAGTCTTCAACTTCTCTCGATCGAGCATAGGACAGCTCGAACGAGACTTCTTCTCTTGGGTTCCACTCGATCGAACACGGGGCAGTTTGATCGAGGCTTCAACTCATCTTCACTTCTCGATCGAGTACAGCAGGGACTCGATCGACTCCTTCTTGGCCTTCAGCGTCATAATCGATGGCTCTTGGCTTGGATTCCTAGCATGGATCTTCGTTCCATCTTCCTCCATCTCTCAAAATGCATACTTGCGACGGTTTTAGGCTGATTTCCGCTACTTCTCCATATAATCCTGCAAAATAGCATGGAAAACACAAAGTAGTATATCCGGGATATAAGGCGACATAAAGTCGCCTAAAATGCATAGAAATGCGTGCTAAATGAGACTGGAAAGTCTATATAAAATACACGCATCAAACTTCCCCAAACCAAACCCTTGCTTGTCCTCAAGCAATAATAAATGCAACTAAAAGGACCTAATAGAAAGGAGTAAATCTCAGAGCTACTTATAAGTCAATGCCAAACCGTTTAATGCACAATTCAACCGTCGTAAAGCTCAACATATAAGTGAACAGAATTTATGCATATCTTGAAAAATAGATTGGACGTTCGACCTTGCAAGACTTAATAAAATCAGACTCTCACGGGTCACTCTTCTCTCATGAAGTAAAGGGTAAGCAATTATATATGTAAGAGAGAAAAGAAGAAATAGTCACTCACCTAGACTACGACCAACAATGTCATGCATGCAATATAATATGATAATTAATTCTAGCTACCGTACACACGCATACCACCGTTCAAGGACTATCACGTGCCGAACAATTGCAGAATTTGGAAAAGTGGGGCTAATTGGTAAGGAGGGCAAAACATATTATGGTAATGTGAGGTTAAAAGCTGAGCTAGAACCTATTAGAACCATAGCTAACATATCCCGTTTCTTCCAATCATCAATATAAGAACGTTGCCTTTGCTAGGCAATTACAACACAATTCCACTAATTCCCACCCCATAAATATAGATAGGCACGGGGGTGATTATAAACTTCAGCCTTATTATTTATTTTTTTCTTCCTTTTCTTATTTTTGCTGGCTTGACAGAAGCAAACTCCCTCGATCGATTAATAATGTGTTCGATCGAGGAGGACTCATTCCCAAAACACCTCGATCGAGAAGTGATGACCTCGATCGAGCGATTACTCAACTAACATCTACTCGATCGACCAGAAAGGCACTCGATCGAGCACTGACTCGTCTGTCAGACCTCTTCTTCACAAATACCCACTCCATAGAATAAGAATTACGAGCCACAATTTGATACAAGGCAAAGTATACCGTAAAACCACTAACTAGCTCAGCAAAGGTGGGCTAAATTTAGGTTTGTAGTTAAGGGTCAACTGAAAAATTTGGCTAATGTGGAGTTTAATGGGGTAAAATGAGAAAAGGGGATATGCAATCGTTCTCCAACACGTAATACCGACCACAAACCCTTGCGTGCAGGCAATAAGCAATTAAATATCATACTTGTGCATTTTTCGGTTACATGACATGTAAGGAGTAACTATTCACATTCCTACATAAAATTGGTCATGAATGTCACCAATTTATCGGCTCTAGAACTTAGAAATTATGAGTAGGTTGCCAATTTCTTAAGTCAAGTCTAATTGTCCAATTATTTCAAGACGAAATTCGACAAATCACGTTAGTTTTGCTAATTGAGTCGTGAAAGGCAAGGAATGGCAAAAATTTGACTTAAAGTGCAATATCATCATTGTAAATACTCCAATTCGACTCGACTAAATGCAAAAATAAACGTGCAGACTAAACTAATTTTTTTTTATTTTTGAAAAACATGTAATGAATAACATATAATGGAAACGTGAAATGCAAAACAAATGTAAATGCAGACGCAAAAGGATGCATATACCCTCCCCAAACCAAATTAGACAATGTCCTCATTGGCTCCCAACTACACTAACAGCAACAAAGGGAAAGGGGTACGCAACCTAATACATAGTACTAGGAAATACAGTAATGTACAAAAGAGATGGACAAAAAGAGAGGCGAGCTCACAAAAGCGGAAGCACGTCCACCAAGTATGACATGAATGTTTTTGACTAGAATAGGCGCCTTGAGCTTGCATTGGCACCTTCAGTCTCTTGCGCAACAGGGCTTGCATTCCCATTAGTCCTGCCGTCATAAGCAAAATCTTTTCCAGCCAGTTCAGTGTCATGTGTAACATGACCACTGGCAGGAAAGCTCCTCCCCAAACCAAATCGGACAATGACCTCGACACCGGCTGTAGCAGCCGCATCATTGGTGGATTTCTCCACCGCTGCATTGAACAATAAGGAACGATCAGACGGGTATTCCAACCCGAGGGTCATCATGCAGAAGGAATGAGGGTAAAAAGTAGACGATTGCATGTCTACATCATCAGCAAGCAAAATACAATCTCAATTAAGCTTTAAAAATCTAAGTGGTAATCTAACCCTAAATTATCATATGAAAGGAATGGGGTTTAGAATTTAAGCAATGAATAACAAGGAAACTTACTTGCTGCAAATTACCCACAAAAGGAACAATCAAAACAAATAATAAGCACAAATTCGAATTTAATCGAATTCTAAACCCAGATTTTTCGAATAAATCTAATTGAACAGGATTAAGCACAAAAAACAGGGGGCTTTTGATTGATTGTAACGATAAACGAATTGGGTAATTAATTTGTGGAATTAATTTGGGCAACAAATAGCAGATTAAGGGATTAAAAGTTGAGATTAGGGTTAGTAATGAAGAACACAAATTATTTGGGATCGAAAAGAAAGGAGATATGATCGAGGAAAAACTCCCTTATATAGGCGCAGAGTCTCTCGATCGAGCAAATAGCCTCCTCGATCGAGCAGTCGTTCTTGTCTTTATCCTCGATCGACCAGGTAGGATCCCTCGGTCGAGTAACTCTCAAGGCTTCCTCCACTTTGTCTTCGATCGACTAGGGGACTCCCTCGATCGAGTAAAAAATTACTCGATCGACCAATCTCTATTTTCCTGGATCGAGCTCCCTTGACTCCTGATCCCCTTTCCCTCGATCGAGTACAGCAGGGACTCGATCGATCTTTGGTCTCCTCGATCGAGCAATAAAATTACTCGATCGACCCTTATCTCGATGTAGGCATTTCAAGGTAGACATTATGCATATGCGTATCCTTTATCTGCAAAAACATCATACAGAATATGCCAAAAATACCACAAATTTTGTCCATAGTCAAAATAATTATCTACGCTAATTGTCTATAGTCTAATTGTCTATAATGCAATAGAAACGCGGTAAATAGTCTAAAAGCAAATAAAAATTATTTATTTACAAATTGCACGGGGTTGAAAACCCGGCTCATTGTTCGAATAAATCGAGTAGGCCGCAGTGGGGCCTTTCACTCGCGGAAACGCCTTCAGCAATGGTAATTTCCGACTTCCACTTTGTAGTGCCATCATAAAAGTCGCGCTTCTCTTTGTAGTCCGTTAAGCTTGCACGCGCCACTCCACTTCTTACTTTCTCCGTCTTCGCATGGTCTTTCGAACATGATTCGCCGGGTTTAAGTTCCAAAGCACCCCATCCGGGACCTGCAGAATAAATGACAAGAGAACGTTCCTCCCTTTTGCTCCCAAGTTGGGGCGGAGGTGTAAGTGCAGCAATAAATATATCATGTAATTGCGGCGTTAGCTCAACATCGTCAATAGGAACAGCAGAAACATTATGCACATACGATTCAGGCTCAATATCTACTAATGGCAATCCATAACATGGTAACATACGCATAGGACCCTTATATGTAACAACCCGACCCACCACGGTCGTACACACTTTTGGGCCCGTTGTCCTCACTTAAGCCCAAAAGCACAAGATCTTGTTACTAGATGGTAGGTGGGAGTTATTATAAATATATCACAAGCCCCATACTCTACCGATGTGGGACAATTCTCCACACACGTCCACATTCTATCGATGTGGGACAAATTTCAGGAGTGTTACAAACTCCCCCCCTTAAGAACACAACGTTCTCGTTGTGCCTCAAACCTGACCACAGCCGCTCAGCCAGGGCCAGAATCGACCCCCGCTAGGTGTGCGTGACCGGATACTCCGACCACGGGCTCACCACACGGTCGCAGGGTCGGCTCTGGTACCATCTGTAACAACTCGACCCACCACGGTCATACACACTTTTGGGCCCGTTGTCCTCACTTAAGCCCAAAAGCACAATATCTTGTTACTAGATGGTGGGTGGAAGTTATTATAAATATATCACAAGCCCCATACTCTACCGATGTGGGACAATTCTCCACACACATCCACATTCTACCGATGTGGGACAAATTCCAGGAGTGTTACATATAGGTCGCGGGTTGAGCGAATACTAGGTCCTCCCCACCAATGCTAAAAGTCACCGTTCTAGACCCAACATCAATAACCGCCTGCGCAGTATGCTAGAACGGCCTTCCCAAAATAATGGGAGTGTGTGAATCCTCGGGTATATCTAACACGAAAAAATCGACAGGTATAAAAAACTTTCCTAACTGAACAGGAATGTCCTCTAATACACCCAACGGCCGAGATATGGTCCGGTCAGCCAACTGGACCGTCATGCAAGTGCACTGAAATCGGGTGAAGCCTGGACGCTTAGCTAACGAAAGTGGTAAAACACTAACACTAGCCCCTAGGTCACACAATGCATTGTCAATGATGTTGGTACCTATACGACAAGGAATCGAAAAACTACCCGGGTCGGCAAGTTTTGGTGGGCTCTTATTTTGGAGGAATGCGGAACACTCCTCCGTTAGGGCAATGGTCTCAACAGCATCAATGGACCTCTTACGTAATAAAATTTCACGCATGAATTTTAAATAAGAAGGTACCTTCATTATAAGCTCGGCAAAAGGAACATTCACCTTAAGAGCGCGCATAATGTCGGCAAAACGCACGAACTCTTTCTCAGCCCTAGCCCGTATTAATCAACTCGGATATGGAGCGTACTTCTCATCTGCTCCCTTCCGTCCTTCCCGAATAATGGCATTATTGATCATCCGCTTACTTAACCCCTTTGTACGAGGCACATCAGCATCATCAGTGGTCGGTCGAGCACTCACATCGCTCGATCGAGAGCCTTCTTAATCAACATTACTCGATCGAGCAACAGCTTCGCTCGATCGAGAGCTTCCTTCATTGATAGTATCTGATCGAGCAACAGGTTCACTCGATCGTGGCATTTCTTCAGAATGGTCGCTCGATCGAGCAACCTCCATATCAGCATCATTTGATCGAGGATCAACAATCCCTCGATCGATCAAATCTTTAAGAAATTCACTCGATCGATCAACAGCTTCCCCTCGATCGAGTGAAAAGTCACTGGCAGCGTCAGGAACTTTGAAACTCATGCCAGAAATCTCAGCATCAGCAACTTTTGATCCGTCATAAGCGAGACCGCTCCTCAATGTGATCATATTAAGGGTCTCCTTTCTTTTTTCAGCCTGGGACGGTAAATGGTCGGGCTGCCTCGTCGATTGATTACCCGCAAGTTGAGCTATTTGCGACTCTAACAGCTTTATGGTCGCATTATTGGCTTGGTCCGACTTTTGCATTTGGACCGCCAATGACTAAATCATCGACTTCAGCTCCCCCATCTCAGAAATTCCTCCCGAAGAGGAACTAGCTTGACTTGGCGTGGCAAAAGAAGGAGGCTTTTGATAGCCTTGCTAGTGCGGTGGTACGTATGGTTGTTGTTGCGGCGGAGATGGGTTTAATACATTTTGGCTTGTCCACCTCAAGTTGGGATGGACATTGTTCTGATTATAGTACCCTCCTCCTTGCCTATATTGCTGAAAAGAGCAAACTTGCTCCTTCTCGGCAAAACAATCCACGGTCGAATGACCCGGCTCTCCACACCTCTCGCACGTAACCAACTCCTCGTTTTGTAGCAAATGCACCGTTTGTTGATTAGAACTGTTCTTTTCCCATTGATCAAGTCTCGCATTCAATTTATCAAACTTGGCATCAAGACTATCCGAGCTCACGCTAGCCACGGTCCGCGTCCCACTTCTCGGATTTCCATATTCGGCACATTGATTTGCCATTTCTTCGATCAACTTCCAGCCTTTGTCATCATCTACTTCCTGCTGAAATCGAACATTCGCGGCAACATCTAAAATAGCCCGATGGTCATCGTACAACCCATTGTAAAATTGGTTGCACAAGAACCACGGCTGAAATCCATGATGAGGAACCGACCTTACAGCCTTCTTAAACCGAGTCCACGCATCATACAAATTTTCCGTGGCGGTCTGCTTGAAATTCATGATTTGGGCTCTTAATGCATTAGTCCTTTGCGGTGGGAAGTATTTTTTATAGAAGGCTAGAGCAAGCGACGTCCAGTCAGTGATACCGGCTGCTTCTCTATCCAAGTCCGTAAGCCACTCTCTCGCGTTGTCAGTGAGCGAGAAAGGAAACAAAACTTCCTTTATCTTGTCCTGAGTCACCCCCTTAGACGCGGGGATAGATGAACAATTATAGGCAAAGATCTCTATGTGAGCTCTCGGATCCTCGCCTGGCACCCCGCGAAATAAATTCCGTTCGACCATATTAATGTAACTAATTCGAATGTCGAACGTGTCTCCAGCTTCATCCGTAGCAAGCTTAAAACCTTGTGGGATGGCCGCGGCCGTAGGCTCCGAGTGACTAGCTATGTTCGGCATCGTTACTTGTACAACGGTCTCAGCAACGATGGTCTCAGCGAATAAATTCTCTAAAACTTGACCGTCAATAACACTGTCGGAAGTACTCAAGGCTCCTCCCGACGTAGTCTCGCTAATTCCCTTCTTCTACGTAAAAGAGTCCTTTCGGGCTCCGGATCAGCTTGCACTAATTCGGCCTTCGAAGACCTGCACATACGCAACTAAAAGGAAAAAAATGAGAACGGTCTTAAGGAATTAAAAATTCCTTAAGACAAGACAGAAAAATTAACACAAACAATAAAATTGCCTCCCCGGCAACGGCGCCAAAATTTGATGTCGGTCGTACTACACCAAAAATAAAACCTAAAACAATGAACTATGTAGCTAATGGCAGTAGGGTCGATCTCCGCAGGGAGGTAACTATTGTCCGAATTAAAATCTGTCTAAGTCACAATTGGGGGGTTTGAATTGATTTTATCTAAACTAAAAGAGATTAAAGAAAGGGAAATTAAATAGAGAATTAAGGCAGTAAAATACGATGCAACGATCAGAAAGAGAGGGGGATATGTCAGGATTTCGGTTCACTATGGTGTCATGCAATCACGGGTGGAATCGGTTCAGTCAATACACGGCTAGAAAGAGCGTGGCCGTCGCCTTTCGGTCCTAAAACCACAATTATACCCTTTCGGTCTCTAATCGCTCTAGGGTCTCTTAACTTAGTTTTCGCCCTAATTAGAGATCACCTATCGAATCTATGCAAGCCTTCCCTTCCAATCTTTCGATCTAGGTCGGGTTAACTAAACTATTGGTCTCCTGCGTGCACTCAATCAACCAATAACGATAAATTGCATAGGACGACAACTAGCATGCGAATTGACTAAGCAAAATACTACCCTATCATGCTTTTACCATAGCTTCCCTCATCCCAACATATAAGAGATTAGCTACTCATGCCAATAGCGGTAAAACTACAATTAACATATGAATAACCAAGGTACGACATATTAGCAATACAATTAATATGCATACGAGAAATAGGGCAGAAATTAAGCAATAGTAGAAGTAGATAAAGCGATAAATAGCGATGGATTAAGAATAAAGAGAAAGAGAGATTACAATCGTGCGAATCCGGCGTAAAGAACACAATCTCCGCAATTGCAAAACCCGTAAAATACTTAACTAAAATTCTGGAAAATTAAGAGTAAAAGTATGTAATCAGAGGTAAAGTATGAAGGTGTCCTGATTATGGCGTATTAACGCCTTATTTATAACAAAAGAAATAATTCCTAAACCTAATTAACACGGACTCAGGAAGCCCGTCAGTTAGTTGCTCGATCGAGCACTTAAGGTTCTCGATCGAGTACTTCTTCATAGCCATCTTCTCGATCGAGGAATGAGACCTCTCGATCGAGATCTTCTCCTTCAGTCCCCTCTTGATCGAACACAGGTCAGTTCGATCGAGAGGCTTTAGTCTTCAACTTCTCTCGATCGAGCATAGGACAGCTCGAACGAGACTTCTTCTCTTGGGTTCCACTCGATCGAACACGGGGCAGTTCGATCGAGGCTTCAACTCATCTTCACTTCTCGATCGAGTACAGCAGGGACTCGATCGACTCCTTCTTGGCCTTCAGCGTCATAATCGATGGCTCTTGGCTTGGATTCCTAGCATGGATCTTCGTTCCATCTTCCTCCATCTCTCAAAATGCATACTTGCGACGGTTTTAGGCTGGTTTCCGCTACTTCTCCATATAATCCTGCAAAATAGCATGGAAAACACAAAGTAGCATATTCGGGGTATAAGGCGACATAAAGTCGCCTAAAATGCATAGAAATGCGTGCTAAATGAGGCTGAAAAGTCTATATAAAATACACGCATCAGTTATGTAAAGAGGAAGTTTAGCTACAGATATGACATTCGAAAATGAAAAAACTTACTTTGTCCTTCAATTTTCAAGGAATATATCTTTTAAACTTCCTTTTTAAAAAACTTTAGCATGCACCCTTAAGCTAGATGCAGTGTTGTCAGAATCCCGATTCGATCCTATGATTTTACAATCTATAAATACTTTATCTATCATGGATCTTACGATTCTATCCTGGTGGTAGAATCTTACGATCCTATATATTTGAAAATTTCTAAAGATATGATCATAATACGATCCTACGATCTTACGATCCCACGATTTCATTCCATAATAAAAATATTAATATATATTTTTATATTATGACATCGTAAAACCCAAATTTCGTGTAAATTGTAGAAACAATGATATTAAAATCATTAATTTTCAATATTTTATGGATAAATGTAACAAATAAATGTTTTTGATTTTCAATTATATGTTTTTACCAAATAGAAAACTATATTTAGTGAATTTGAAAAATCTTACGATTCTACAATTTGATTTTACCGATTCGATCCTACCTTCTCCATCGATTCAAAGTATAATCTCAATCCTAATAACATTGACTACACGCTAAAAAAATCGTTATACTATTATGTTGTAGTAGGTTTGAATTACTCTTTATAGTATTCAATTACATTAGCTTTGACCGTTTAAGTTTGACGATGTAGTTGTGCACATTATAACATTGCTAATCCTTACTCTTTAAAAAGGCCAAACATGAGTTACTGTTGTTGTAACAATAACTTTGTGCATTTTGGACGATTTTGCCCCTCAGTCTTATACACTCTCTTTTCTTCTTCCTTCGTCTCCCTCTCTCTCCTTCTCTATCCTTTTCTGTTTCACTTTTCTGGTCTTCTCCCTCTCCCTCCTTACGTTTTCCTCCATGGTTGTCTCTAACTTTCCGCCTTTTCTCTTTCTCTTTCTTCTCTTTTCTTTTCCGGCAGTCAAGTTTCCCTTTTTCCGCCTCTTTTTATTTACAGCTCATTCTACTTTCTTCCTCATTCGTATCAATAACAATGGCGATGGCGATGAAGTATTCAATCCGGCGAACACGTAGCAGGTTAGTTGTCATGTTCATTATTTTGATTTATTTTTAAGGTTTAAATTGATTGCATGCAATTGATTTGGGGATTTTTTAAAGGTTTAAATTGATTGCATGCACTAATTTGGGCCAATTTAAATTTCTGTGTTATTGGGTGTGAGGATTATATGATTTGGGTCGATGAAGATGATGATATTGGTATTAATTAATTTCAGTTTCAATGACGATGAAAAAAGGGTAATAATAGTAGCAGTGATGATGGAGAAGATGAGGACGAGACGGAAACGATTGAGCAAATTGCCCATTTTGCCCCTGTTGGATTGTACGTGACACACTTTGGTGATGTTATGATATGCATCTACTAGGAGGACGATTTCATCATTTGATGTGGGATACTTCTTGGAAATGTAAGCATTATGAAAGTTTTGCTCAAAACAGAAGATACTTTGTATGCCAAAAGCTGCTGCTCATCTTATATTGAGAAACCCAGCACTGTACCTTCTATTTGAGCTTGATTACGCTGCAAGCATTTATCCTCAAAACTATAGCTATTAGAATAATGTATGGTGGACTGTTGTTTGTTTTACTGATTCGTTTCTTCTAAATTGCCACTGATTCATTTACGCAGGTTAACCTGGACAAGTTGTTTTGGTCTAGCCCTTCTTCATTAGCTTTGGCGAAGGATTCACCTTTGAGAATTGAGGAGCCACACTATGAGGGGATAAGGCGTTTCATGCTCAAGCTGATGCTCTTCTATAGTAAGCAAAGCAAGTACATTCGTTGTGCCAATGTGGTTTATAGACGTGTACTTATACAAGTGGAAAGACCTGTTATCTATGATGGTAAGCTTACAATACTTTTTCGATTTCAGCGCGTTATGTAAAAATGGTTTTTCGTGTTTGCAACTTTACTTTGCATT
>JAGPOY010002605.1:0-14537 GCA_018983105.1 Silene uniflora | reverse complement strand
AATGAGAAAGCAAAAGGGTGTTTTGGTTGAACAAAAAGCAGAAACCTACCCAATTATCTCTCTCTAGTCTCTACCCTCACCAATTGAGAAATCAATCTCAATCTCAATCTCAATTGGTTTCCCAGATTTCGTAGATTGGTTTCTTAGTCTATTAATCATCAAATTTGCTGAAATTCAATCAATATTTTCCTGGTAATATTCTCATATACCCTTAATCCCATCATTTTTGTTTTGCATTTTGGTTTATTTTAACTCTTGAAATATTACTTCATTGCCTCTTACCATGATGCAAACATGATTTTAGGGTTTCTTAATTTATTGGGTTCTGATTAATTGTTGCTCTTATGCTTTAATGTTATTTTTTGGGGGGATTGTTATTTTTGATGAAGATGCTTAATTTTGGGGGATTATATTGATGCAATTTTAGTGGTTAATTAGTTGAGGAAATTATGTATTTTGACATTGTTGGTCTCTTGTAAGGCGGTTTTACACGAGTTTTGTGTAGAACGGATCCAATTCACAAGGAGATCATGACTCATACTAGTGAAAATGTACTTGGTAGTTATTAAAAGGCCGCCTTACACAAGTATTCGTGATTTTTGTAAACCAAATGTCAATATTATGACCCTTTTTTTAGTTTTTAGTAGCATTGGCGCGTTATTGTACAATAATTTATGGGTTGCTTGGATTTGGGGTGATTGTTAGGGTAGAGCCTGGAAGTAGGAGGTAGTGGCACTACATTACGCGGGTTATAGTTACTGACTTCCCCGTATCCCTCATAGATATGGAGTAATATTTTACCCTCGGAATCATATGGAACTATAATACTCCGTAGTTGTTTAACCACGTGTTCATCCTTCTTCACCACTCGGTATTTGTCCTTGACCACCATCACTTTCCTTATTTTATCTTTGTTTGAGCTCGATTACTCTCAATAACAATATAATTACATCCAGTCCAAGCGAGCCATTAGGATTAGGCCCATCCGAGGGTGGCAGCAAACTTGTGCTGAACATAATCAAATCCAAAACCTCTGTAGTTTATTGGCAAAAACTGTAGCAGCCTTTAGGATGCTTCATGTGTCAGAGGTGGCTAATGGCCCAATTCAAGTTTGTCTGAGGTATTGTCGATCTCGCATCTGCTTTGAAAGTTACAAGATATGAGACTATATTGCTTGTTGGTAGTCACCAGTTTGGGGCCTCCTAAAGATTGGGAGCATTCATGTATTTCAAAGTTCTGTTGAACTGCACTTGT
The DNA here is from genome assembly GCA_018983105.1 of Silene uniflora. Classification (NCBI taxonomy): domain Eukaryota; kingdom Viridiplantae; phylum Streptophyta; class Magnoliopsida; order Caryophyllales; family Caryophyllaceae; genus Silene; species Silene uniflora. Next base: position 13,283 of record JAGPOY010002605.1, on the reverse strand, counting down.
ATCAGAAATAATTTAATTAGTCCTGGCATGAGTTTAGAGTGGACCATGGAGGGCTTGCTAAACCTTGTTTGATTTGCGTTATCGGTTACAATTTATTGATGTTTATACTGCTGCCGTGGACAAAATGCGTATAAAAGAATCGTCTACATGAACATTGTATTGATGATAACTAGTTCCACACCTTTGTAACCACAGGACGCTTGCCGCTTGCTCTGCTTGCTGTGGATAGGCTTGGGAGATCATCACTTAGAGATATGGAGTATGTCGCCTTTATGTTTATAATTTTTTAGTATTGAATAGAGATGGTTACGCGGAAACAGTTTATCCATGTTTTCAATACAAGGGAAACACGAGGGTAAGGTCACACATACATTCGACCACCTTACCTCTTCGTAGGCAGGTTCTTTGAGGTACTTGTCTAATATTATTGTAATTAGAGACGTGCATAATTTATCCTCTTTGTAGCAATTGTGCTTTATATTGCTAAGGAGTGCTTTATTCTTCATTCATGCCCCTATAAATTTGGAGTTCTTTGTATGTAATTTCATAGGCATTTGTCAACCGTAGGCATTCTTAGCTTGTGGTGCGCCTAGGCCTTAGGAGCAGTTTCTACCATGTGCACGAGGCACGCCCTAGGCACACAAGGTGCTACTTTACATCGTAGTAGCGTTATGTCGAGATCAGATGCCCAAATTTATTTTAAAATACACGTTTGTCTGCAAAAGCAATGCATCCCATGTGAATAAGGGCTATGAGACCTGATCTGTACAGTTATGCCCATGTGATCTCACGATTTTAAAACAAATTGGACATTAACTATTAGTATACAGTGTGTAGTTGGTAGGTGTTGGTAGGGCGTGGGAAAGGGTGCTAAACATCTGACCATCCCCCACTCTCCTACCTTGCTATTTGCGGGAGCCCTTGATGCACTAAGGTAATGTTGTTGTTTTAATGTCAATAAGTCAATTGGAGGAATGTTAGGCAGCCAAACAACAGGTTCAAATGTTAACGATAGGCAATCCTGAAGCGGATCTCATAATGATTACACGGCACCAAAATAAAAGTTCCTTCACCGAGGTATACATGTAATCCGTAATGAGGCAGTCGCCTTCTCTTCTCTCTCCTTGACTTGAATCATAAATGTGTGTCCCTTGCGAGCTGAGCCGGAAAGGAGAATGTGAGAGACATTTGATATGATATGTATGGTAAATTTATGAGTAAAGACCAAGGGATACGATGCAGGAACTCTAGCTTAGGGGAGAAAGTGAGAAACAAACAAATTGAGTCATTGAATTCCAAGTAATTTAATAGCCATTTTAGGGGTCAGGTTCATAAGAACTGGTTCACTAGATGTCCCATGAATAAAAGGACTTATGTTTAGCCGTGACATAAGGATTATTGTGTAAACTTATTGGTATCCAATATTGTAGACTGAATGATCTTAATATTTTTTTTTTTGCAAAAGCTGCAGCTCTTTAAGATGATATCCTGTGTCTTTGTGTCTCATTACTCATGTATTGTCACACACTTGCTTTTGCACTTATTAGGAACCGAGGACGTGTTAGGTGGAATGAGGACAACTTGGGCGAAATCGAGAAGAATAAACCTGTACGACAGAAAATCACTGAGCCTAAAACACCATATCACCCAATGATTGAAGATGATGGTTAGTGTTTTAATTGTATTTCATTGGTACATTTCACATTTGCATATTTCTTATGTTATTCTCAAATACGCTGTAGTAAGTTTAAATTTTAGGCACCATGTGCGATTTAAGCTGTAGTGAGTAATGAAAATAGATTGGGGACGAGGCTAGTTAAATTTGTGGTGTCTTTTTTTAGCAAATTGCTGATGCATTTACATTATTCATAACATGATTCTCACTTCTTATGTTCTTAAATCTGCGTGGTAACCGGTAACTAGCTACACACATACTGAATTTCAGTAATATTCTCTAGCAATTTTTTTTTGAAGAGTTCTCTAGCAAATATTTTAATCATGCATTTAATGGTCTCATAAATATTACTGAATTTTTCCTTGAGAAGGAAACAAGGATGACCTTGCTGAAAGGGTTTTGTTTCTATTTGGTTCGAAATATTCTAATATTCTATATCCTCTTGGCTTGTTCAGGTTCTTTGTCTCCAATACGTGGGGGTACTTTCGATGAGTGTATTGATGCTGCTGAACATGCTGAAGCCGTCCGTCATGCTTTGGATGATGCAGCTTCTTCAACTACAATGAGCACCAAGCAGTCTGGTGGCTGGACGTCTTCTGAGGATGAGGAGGATGATGAAGGTAGTTTTTGTGATGTTGCTTTCTCTCTCTTGTTTGTTTGATTCTTAACTTTCCATTCCCCAACAGTACTGTTATATTGCTTGCGGACTGAAAGTCGTGCTCTTTGATGTTATACCATCAGCTTTCTATTGATTTAAAATACGAGTCTGGCTAAGTGACATATCTTAACAAAGTCCTTCTGAAGCGGAATTATATTGTCTTCAAACAACAACACTACCTCGATATCCCAAGGATTTCCGCAAATGGTGCGAGGTAGGGCTGCTGAGATGTATGCAGCCTTACCAGGGTCAGTAAAGAGAGACTGTTTTTGGTGACCTTTATAGAAAATTGCATAAAGAATCGAACTGTCCTCCCAAAGAACGGAAAATCATGTGAACAAGTGAGTGTGGGACTCTGTAATCCACCTGCATGTGCTTTAAATATAAAAATGGATCCGAAGCATGACTTAACCCATTAGTTGTACTCTGTAATCCACCTGCATGTGCATTATGTTTTTAGTTAACTCTCTGTGTGGCTATTCTTCTACAGTATGTTAGTACTGGTAAATCCAACTCACAAATAGATGTTCGAAAGGACTAAGGAACAAATATGCTACCTCCTTCGCTCCATGTGTTTCGACGGATTTGCATATTAATGGTTTTAAAGAACTCTGTGAAAATGCTAGAAAGTGGTTAAATAAGGTTTCTAACATATCTTTTCACGTAACTAGTTTCCATTGCAATTTAGACGAGTCTTACTCATGTATAAACTTTTTACATCTTATTATTGGTCGACAAAATAATATGCATATTCCCCCATTCTTTAATTAGGCTGAGTAGGGTTTCATCATTATGGCAGATTTAAATCGGAGTGAAAGTTTCAAAGCGCTCAGGACAGCCCATTACGACGAGTTTCTGAAAGTGAAGGAGCTTCGGCGCAAGGGTTCTTTCATGGAGGAAGACGAATCTGATGAGGATCAAGACAGTGTGTCGAGGAAAGGCAAGGCATCTGCCTCTTCTTCATCGACTCCTGCATCAAATGGGGTTACTATAGATAACGGGAAAAGTGTTGCGATTGATCCTCCATCAGCCAATGGATCCTAGGAGTTGCATACTGAAACAGCGTGTCCTGAGCCCTGACTGTTGTACTGGATTAATCTGTTTTCTGACTGTTCTTTTGGGTGACACAGGATAGTAACTGTTGTTGCAGTTGTACTGTATATAACTGTATGCTGACCTTATTTTGTACTATGGCGATAAGTGGATCGGAGAAACGTTGCGTCTATTCATATCGTGATAATTAACTCAAGTTTGGTAATAGAACTGATCCATCTTTAACAACATATGGATCACTTCCATTTTCTGCAATCTACTCTCTCCGACTTGAAGAAATGCCCACAATTGTTTTCTTTTGCCTATAACTCTATGTTCGGTTCATTTCCATTTCGAGTATGTTTTTGTTAGTTAAGTCTCCGTACTTTACTGTGAGATCAAACCCCCGGTCACAATGTTAATACTTCTGCAAAAAGCAAGTGGAGCATTTTCCAAAGAATAGTTACTACTAATCTACTATCATGTAGACACAGGTGCAGGTCATTTTGTTTTGAGTTTAGAATTTGGATTGCTAATTTGGATCGATATCACCGTAGACCGTTGTGATTGAGTGAGCTGAGGGCACACATTAAAAAGCTACTCCGTATTTGACAAAAAAAATGTTAAAATATATATCAATAAAAAATTGATATACAAACTCATTTTTACAATAATTAATGAAATAATCTTGTAAATCTTTTTCTAATTCTGTAATCTTATTTTGATAATAACTCGATATCTTACTCTTCGGATGGATACTAATATAGTTAAATCAGAGTTAAATATACAAATTTATAAGTATAAAATATTATGTTATCAAAATAAAATATTTTTTAAAGATTATGGAGCTAATTTATTTAGGTTTTTTTATTATCGGCGAAATCTATCAATAAAATGGTCTTATACGACAAACTGTGACGAACCTGTCTATTTCCTCAAAAGGAGAGATTCGATCCTAGGAAAACCTAGAGAAAAGAAAGGGAAGAAACAAGGACTAATAATGGCGGAATCCGAGGACGAAATGGCAATAGCAGCGAGGTTGGAGAGTTCATGCAAGAGTTCATGCAACGCGGCAATAGCCCACGCATTAGCCGCAATAGAGTACGCTAAAGCTGCCACGGCTGCCAGCCAAAGGGTAAAGAGAGAGGCCGAGAGGATCAAGGCCGAGGCCGAGGCCATGTACAACCCCAACCCCAACCCCAAGCCCATCAAGGAGACGGAGGTCAAGAAGGAGGTGAATGAGGAGGAGGAGGTGAAGGTGAAGAGGGAGGTCCTGGAGGAGGAGTATTAGTGTTTGGATGCATTTATTCATAGATTTTGATTCATCAGGAATTTCGACGAGTTGAGTAAATAGTTTAATGTATTTGAACGCAATGATTTATTTTACAATGGTTTTTAAATTTTAATATTTCCTCATTTTCAATCCCAGAGTATTTGTTTTGCAATTTTATTCATAGTTCAAGTGACGGCGGGCAAGGAAGCCTCATCCTGGAGTTTCAGCACCACAATACTCACATTAGATTTTTACTTACTACGGAGTATATGATCTTAACTCAGTATCGCGTGGTGGTATTATAGCATTTTGCCGATAGCAATGGCTTCTTGGTCAGATAACAAAGACAGTTGTCCCTTCGGAAACATCTGATATCCAGACATTGGTAATGCTCTTCCGTCTCCCCTTAATCAACGAGAACAGACAAACCAAAATGTATGACATCGGAATATAATTCTTGAATAAACGTATAGTTTACAGTTTCACTACAAGTATTTCACATCTGTAAGATCCAAAATATCCCAAAAATCAAGAGACACCCAACTTCAGTGTACAGCCTTATTGTCTGAACTTTGGAAGCCATGATCCATACATGGAAATTACGTCAACAAGTACAATATCCATTATCCCACAGAAACACGAAACAAAATCGACACACAGGTGGCAATGTGGCATAGTGTGGGACTATGAGGTCAATCTCATGATAATATTGTCATGAAAATTTGTGGGTAAATAAATGGGTTTGCTTCAATCACCTCCTGAAAGCATTCTGTTCGTCGACTTGTGTCCGTCCTTGAGAGAAATGGCTACGACGACGCACGCTCTCCTCGATCGTCGCGCTCCCCCCCTTCTCAGCACCATACACACTTTTCTGAACAGCATCCAAGAATGAAGAGCCTCGAGAAACAGTTGCTTTGCTGGCTTCCTTTGCATCCTCCTCTTCGGCTTTCTTCAATCGTTTCCAACGATTCTCTTCATGAATCTCGGCATCCGCTTGCATCTCCCTCAAACGAGCAGCCCTTTCTTCTTCAGAAAGCTGAGGAGCTTTACCCCGGCGCCCGTGTGATTCAGGCTTAGGTGGCAAGGCTGCATGCTTAATGTCACTGTGAGATGAGCTGCTAGGTTTATCTCTCAAATCCTTGTCAACATCGAGGCGCTGACGGCCTTCATCTTTCCTTGCTTTGCTGGCTTCCTTTGCATCCTCCTCTTCGGCTTTATTCAATCGTTTCCAACGATTCTCTTCATGAATCTCGGCATCCGTTTGCATCTCCCTCAAACGAGCAGCCCTTTCTTCTTCAGAAACCTGAGGAGCTTTACCCCGGCGCCTGTGTGATTCAGGCTTAGGTGGCAAGGCTGCATGCTTAATGTCACTGTGAGATGAGCTGCTAGGTTCATCTCTCAAATCCTTGTCAACATCGAGGCGCTGACGGCTTTCATCTTTCCTTGCTTTTTCCTTTACGGGGCTTCCATGATTCTCAATTCCATAGTCTCTGCGAGAGTGTCTATAATCTTTTCTTCTATCCCTCAAATCCTCGTCTACATCTAAGTGTGCACGGTCTTCTTTTCTATCCCGGCTTTTGTTTACAGGGCTATCATGGCGCCGCTTTTCACCGCTGTGGTCTTTGCGAGAATGTGTATGGCGCCTTTCTCTATCTTCAGAGTACTCATCTGAAACCAGATGCTCCTTCCCTTTGTGGTTTGCCTTTCCTTTTCTCTCATTATCTTCATCACTATCATTTTCCGTGTCAGATTGTTGCTTCGATGAAGAGTGCCTTTTATCTTTTCTTCTATCCCTCAAATCCTTGTCTACATCTAAGTGTGCACGGTCTTCTTTTCTATCCCGGCTTTTGTTTACAGGGCTATCATGGCGCCGCTTTTCACCACTGTGGTCTTTGCGAGAATGTGTATGGCGCCTTTCTCTATCTTCAGAGTACTCATCTGAAACCAGATGCTCCTTCCCTTTGTGGTTTGCCTTTCTTTTTCTTTCTTTATCTTCATCACTATCATTTTCCGTGTCAGATTGGTGCTTCGATGAAGAGTGCCTTTTATGTTTTGACTTGACCTTTTTTTGCTTCCCATCATGAGCTTCATCATCTTTCTTGTCCTCATCTGAAACCACACGCTCCTTCATTTTGTGGTTTGCCTTTCTTTTTCTTTCTTTATCTTCATCACTATCATTTTCCGTGTCAGATTGGTGCTTTGATGAGGAGTGCCTTTTATATTTTGACTTGACCTTTTTTTGCTTTCTATCAGAAGCTCCATCATCATCTTTCTTCTTTGCTTCCACCTGATAACAAGAGATTGTTAGTACTTCAAAAAAATATCCTTCACCTGCAAAAACAAAGAAGAAAAAAAAAAAAGCAAGGCTCCATCCAGATTCAGGAGGAGTTTGACATAGGTTCGACTGAGTGAACTCATACGCCTACTTTGTAGTCCAGTGACTATAGTTCTACCTCCAACACAAATTTCTAATCTTCATTTAACCATGAATTTCTACACATATAGTACAGATAAAAGCCATTATTTGTGGCGTTTCATTCATCAAATCAGCTAATTTTCGTATTATCATCTTAACAAAGTTGTAATTGTTCCTATTGTGAGAAATTACTTGTCAAAAAATCGATATAGATTGACAAACAAAGTCAAGGGGGATGGGAAAGAGGGAGCAATAAGCAGCGGCATCCACAACATTATTACCACAGTACCTCAAGGGCTCCCACTATTTGCGGTAGATAGGTCGAATATACACGACCTTACCCTTATATTAGGATTCAGAGAAACTGTTTCCAGGTGACCAAAGGAAGAAAGCAATGAGATAGATATATCATTCCAGTGTCTTGTGTCTGAACCTACAGGCTACAGGTACCAGAAAATCCCCAAAGAATAACTGCCCTCAATACCTTTAGAATGGGAAAATCTTGTTAATCACCAAAAACAACACAAAACAAATCACGAAAATTGGTAAATGAAAGAAAATGCAGCCAAGTAAACAACTTGAGACACTTTTCTAGATGGTATGTATACAGCTGGCTGAGCACATCAGCGAGGACAAGAAAAGGAGAATGGCAAGCGGACTAATATTTCAGTAGCAGTTAATTGCTTACTCAGAAAAATATAATTAGTACCAGAAGAAAAAAAAACTAAAAAAATCAAAGTTTGCCACATCTCCAACAGGAACCGATAAGTTATAAAAGATGCAGTCAACCTAACACGCTATACATCTAACAGTCTGACACCTCTGCCCCGCGAAGATGCTATTTGCTTCTGGGATGTTACGACTAATGAGCTTATAATAACAACGTTGTCAATCGAGATGTTTCTACATTTCTATAGAAAGACTCATGCCAGCAGAGCACAGGGCATATCATGCATTATACTAGCTGGCAAAATGACATTACAATGTTTTTCCTAGACAATGCAAAGAAAGATTTCGTTCATACATAAGAAGGTACAATGTAATAATCAACTGGGACATTAAGATAACAGCAAGCAATCGCCACAAACATTCGAATGTCATATTTGGAAAATAGAAGTGAATAGTGTGGGCTTAAGGAGCTTACAGATTTGCGAATCATAGCCATCTTTACAGGGTTATTCTTAATCCTAGCAAGAGCTTCTTGCTCTCTTTGACGGATCATCAGCAGTGGATCTGAATGAAGTTTCCTCCATGAATCATTTGCGGACTGTGGTTTTTCTTCAAATAAAGCTCCAGGGTTAGACTGCATATGTTTAGAAAAATGATTGTAAGAATAACCTATCAGAACATCAGGAATGTTTACCATGATTGTAGCAAACATGAAGGGATAGTAGGAACAGGTTCAGAAATTAAAAGATAACATTAAGACTAGAGTGGCAGTATCAGTAAGAAGATGCGGTATATCTTGGCTTATGCAATAACAGGCTGAAGTGAATCTATCAACAAAGACTCAAAAGGAGCGAATAGGTTGAGTTGACCAAAAAAAGATATCACTCGCTTTCTCCATGGGTCACTACGGGTTAATCAAGAAAGAAACAACTTAAAGCCTTACTTACCAATCAAAAACAACACGGAACTTTAAAGACCCATTGACACTGGGTTGCCGATATGTTGGATCACACATCAAGCTATTAGCATCTGGTCACAAGACTAAGATTCACAAAATAACCCCCTTCATCACAAGACTAACGGGTACTTGTATTACAGTACATCCTTCATAATCATATCTAAGAACCCACTGCTGCGACATATCATTTTCCATCCAGTAAATGGCAACATGAATCCCCAATCCACAAACATTGCACTCTAATACTTTATAATGGAAAGTTGCCGTCTTGCAGAACGCAGCAGGATAGTCTCAATATTCCACATAAGTCTCAATCAAAGATAAGCTACCAACAACATAATCAGAATCATAAAAACATAATAAGATCAGTACGACAGCACACTAATCCTGAACCTATTCTTCAATTCCAAATCAAATTTTTTGAGTCAAACTACTACGGAGTACGTTAATTGCTCTATACCAAATTTGTTTTTATGCTACTTTGAACTCCACAAACCCAAACACCATTAAGGCACAAACATCATTTCATAGAGCAAATTACTAGAACCAGATAAACTTAACTGGAGAAAAACAAAATTAAACTTACATTCGTGGATGACTGCGCAGCCGGTGCTGAAGCAGAATTGCTGGTATGAGCAGCAGGAGGATAGCTCTGAAGCGCTGAAAACCCTTCATTACTAGTTTTCCCAACAGACAACCCTGAATCATACAAAAATTCCAGCCTTTCCTGTCTCCTACACAAACACACAAAAAAAACCTAAATTAAAATCACTAGCAGTCTAGCACAAAAACCTCGAACCTAACCATAGCTGAGATGATCAAGAACCTAACCCTAATTAGGAGAATTGGGCATATCATAACAAAAATTGATGATTAAATAAACAAAAAGCAAGCAAATTCGATCTACGAAGTACAAAACCTAACCCTAATTAAGAGAATCAACCATATAAACAACAATAATTATTGATAAATCACAAAAAAAAAGCAAACAAGATGAACGGGGTAGAAAAATACAAAACCTAACCCTAAGTACCAGAATTAACCATATCAACAACAACAATTGATGATTAAATCACAAAAAGCAAGTAAATTGGATATACTAAGGATTAAAACCCTAAACCTAACCCTAATTACGAGAAATCGACAATAATTGATGATTTAATCACAAAAGGCAAGCAAATTAGATATACTGAGCACAAAAACACCAAAGCTAACCCTAATTACGAGAAATCAACAATAATTGATGATTAAATCACAAAAATTCAAGCGAAAATGATTTAGGAAACACGAAACCTAACCCTAATTTCGAGAAATCAACCAAAAAAATCAAAAAAAATTGAGGAATTAGAAAGCAAAGAGAATCATACGGAGCAAAACCAGCTTGTTCCTGAAGTTGACGAAATTCATCGCGTTCTTTCTCTTCATGAATCTGCTTACGAAGTTCCTCTAACTTGCGTTTTTCAGCTTCGTCTTTTTGTTCGGCTTTCCATACGTTTTCGATATTACGAAGACTTCCTGTATGCCATCCCTTCTTGTTCAAAAATTTCATCCCCATTTTTGCAGATTTTGTGTATTTCTCTGTCTTTTACTGGATCTTGATTGAATAAAACTCACAGAAATAAAGTTTGTCCCAAATCATCTCACTGGTATATATAGGACAAATATAGTCGGCCGAGGTTTGACATAATTACAATTTAGTCGATAAGGGTAATCTGGGTATTTCACATAAATTGTTACTTAACGAGTCGAAACGGTGGTGATTGGAGAGTACACATGAAAGGTTGGGTGTTATTTGTAAAAATGTAAATACGTGATGGTAATTTGTAAAAATATGCAAATATGTGGTGGTTATTTGTAATTAAGCCTTAATTTTACTACCCCGCTGCTGCTAGTAAGATTTTTCACTACTCTCGTTGCTATTATTGTTGCTTTTTCCTCACATGGGTATGGGTGGTTACTATCATAGTAGTTGATCATTTAGTTGTACTAGTTGGTTGCACCGCGCGCTTCGCGCACGGTCCCCCAAGATATTTTAATCGTTGTCATTTCATACGCAAGTTAGCATATTGTTTAATGGTCTGGTTGTTGGTAAGTGTTGCTATAACGAAACTATTGTTGTCACACTATATTGATGGTTGAATTGTTGGCAAACAAAATTACAAGCATTTGTATTTATTTAGTTTTGCTAAGACCCAGTTACATTGAATACATAAGACATTCCCTACTTTCCTCTTTTCTTTGCGACTTAATCACTTCAATTTAACCAAAATCCTACTCCTTAATCATCACCGGAGCAAGCCTTCACCCCTTGAATGTCCGTCCCCATGCGTTAGCTTGTCCCCATGAAATCTGGAATCAACGATTACAAACATATGTTTAGTTTAAAGCTACGCCTCAACTTTTTCAAAGCTTTAGGTGTCAATATTTCACGTGTCATTGTATAAAAGTAATATACCATGCTAATAAATCTAAAATTCATCCTTTATCCCGTGATTAATAGTTGTTGCTTGATCTTGGAAATCTGGAACATCATTGGGCATAGCCCTTATTTACAAGTCCTCCAAATACCCAATAGACAACTATATACATTGTCTCCTACATGAAATCAAGTGGTAACGCTCTAACGCATAGCTCCCATGTCTCCAGATAGCCATTTTTATTTATGATATCATACTTGAATGGCAAAGTAACCAAAATGAGAAAATTTAAGACAATTAATCCATGGTATATAATGTTATCTTTAAAGTTAAAAGGATACCACCTTTCTTTTCTCCCCAATTTGAACAAAATTAAACACAGACTTTCTCCCTCGCTCAAACCCTATTCTCCTCTCACAATCCCCCGTTCCCTTCCCAAACTGATTAAAGCCAAACCTTTCTTGCAATCATCCCTGTCCCCTCCCTCGTGATTCTATGTTAATGTGATAGACATCATGTCGCTAGTCGTATATAAGAAAGAATCAATGATGGGTACACCACATGTTTAGACAATTTGAAAAAAAAAAAAATAGAGTATAAAACAAGGGTTCTCCTGTCCTATCAACATTCTTCCTCTAAAAATACTCTTCATTTCTCCCTCTCGCCCTCTTCCTCCCTCCCTCTCTCTCTTAATTCGAGCAAAACCAAACTCACTAACACACTAACATAGTAAATCTCACTCCTCAAAATGTAAAGCTTAGTCGTAACTTAACCCTAAATCCCAAAATCTTTTTCAGGGAAAATGACACTTAACAGATATTCCTTACGAAAGAACAGAAGAGACTCTGATTTCAAACTCACTTATTATCAATCAAGTTGCTTAGAACGTCAAACTCAGAGGCCAATATTTTTCATTTATGAGAATAAGTTTTAGTCATCACACCATGCCGACTGCCGTTGCCTAATCCTGTTAAGGTCCGTAAGTTCTATAATCTGTAAATCACCTAAAAGTTCAAGAACTTCAGAGTTTAGATACTAAACAGCCTGCTACATTTTCTACACATTTGGCCACAAGACTAAGCGCAACCGTGGTCGTGGTGAGTTTCCTGGGCATGCCTTTTTCTTCTCCAATAAAACAACATTTAATCTTGGCCTGCCTTTTTTTCCCTCCAATAAAACAACATTTAATCCTCACACGACGCCTTCCTTTTTAGATTCTTCCCTTTGAGATTCCTTTGCTACCACTCTCAACGTCCATTCACTTGGATTATGTACAATGGGACAGTTTTCTCACCTTTAGACCTCTGCTCAACGCAACATTATTCACCCTGCTAAGGCTAACTCTCACCAGGCATGCTCACGCTGAACCTCAAATCAAGAAGCTTATTATCGCTTCCTAACCAGGTTTACGGAATTCATAATACACCCAATTCAAATTCTCAATTCAAATTCTCTATCCACTCAAAATACGGAATCCGATATGCAAAGTATTACGAAAAGAACAATGATTCAACTCCGGCGTTCTTGAACTTTCTATTTTTTGGGTCTTTCAATCATTTAAATCAATTAACTGGCCTTTTATTGCAAATATAAGAACAATTTTACTATAAATAAAACGATTAAACATACTCTAGAAAAGGTTGTCTAGTCGGTTCTACTTCTACCAACACCCCATCTTCCTCTTCCCTTCATTTCCTAATGACTATGAAAATTAATTATCATACAAGTATTTTCATATAAGTATTTCCATACAAGCCAAAGGATATTAAAAATCAGACAAAAGCCAGCTAATTACCTTGCTAGGTTGATGGAGCATTGTGATACCTCTAGCCTCTAGAATCTCCTTTATTAACGTGACGTAATCTTGAAGATATGTAAAGCAATTTAAAATAGGAGAAACCTATTTTTGAGTTCTACAAGAAGTAAACGAATCACAGTTATTGGTTACAATGCATGGAAATTATGGCTAGCAATCAGAGCATCACCCGAAAACAAATACCATTTCAGTGTCGTATGTATTAACATTCCACTGTGTGCCATATGTCGCTAACATTTCATTGTGAACTCAACTCTTAGACACTTCATATATGAGCCCAAAATGAAGGTCTATCTAGAAAAATTCAATGTGAACCGTACCTTTCTTAGCACAGAAGAGCGATGAAACTCAATTTCTAATATGTGAAAC
>JAGPOY010002604.1:8003-22540 GCA_018983105.1 Silene uniflora | reverse complement strand
CAAACATTGTAATTGAAGCTCCCCAAACAAATAGACAAATTAATACCTCCTTAAGAATAGTGTCCTTAGGAATAGTGGACAATCTGGACCGTCCAACAAATTGTGCTATGATCTAAGCCACCCATTCCCATCTCACAAACCCATCCCCTTTGCTCTTACACCCCGACTTTCCCTTGTTCCTCATCTCACAAACACAGCTTTCCCCTCAATCTCACTTCCTCCATCTCTTCCTATCTTCAGTTCACTTCTTTCTCACCCATTCATTAATGTCTTTACTCCCTCCAATATCACAGATGATGGCGATACGATTTATATCATATCTTTGGTTTGTCGCAGTTCGTTTCCATGCTTTTGTCTTTGATTGATTTGCTTTAGTTTTTAGTCAAGCTGTTCCCAATTATAATCAGAAACCCCAAATTTTGTTCTCACCTTTCCCAATTATTGCGTCTGTTTCTATTTATCTCCAATGAGTTTACTTCAATCAAATTATCAAATCTCTATTTGTGATTTTATGATTGGGTTGGGTTATCAGTTTTATCATCTAAGGCCTGCAATTTATCTGTTTGTGTTTTGGGGGTCTTTTGTCTTTCTCACCCTGCCGATTTATCAATTTGATTGCCTGCAATTTCATGCTTCTAAGACGGTCTCATGTTCTTTTACGAGTCTTCTTAAGCGGTATTTGGTCGAAGGTTGATGGTTCCGTGTGTTTTGCTGGTGCCTTTTTCTTTTGGTTCCTTAACTCTTAACTCATGGTCAAAACTCTTTCGGAGAAGGTGGTTGTTGGGTCGGCTGTTGAGGCGGTTGGGGTTGGTTACCATGGTAAGATTCCGCTATCAAGTTTAAACAATTTAGTTTTGATTATGATGTTGGTTGTTCTCCGTAACCCTTTCTTAATTGATTTTATTCATGATCTTGGGTTGGTGACTCAAGAACAGTAACTAATTGGTTGACGGAGAAGCATAGCAAGGGATTCTTTTCCTTCGTTTTGCAATGTTCTATGTAGAATCTTATTTTGATGCTTTGTCAATTAGTTTTGAATTAGTTTTGGACTATGAAATTAGGGATTTGAAATAGTTACGTTGTTTTTGTAGCCTTTTAGTTTGTCTATGGATTATGGAGTAGTTATTTTGCAGTTTGTTGATTGAATTTTTCTATATTAGGTCGGTGTACCGTAGTTCAAGTTTTTGCAGGTAGCAATATTTAATCGACGTAGCTCATAGGCGATGAGACGACCCAGTGAGCACGATCCAAATTGTCTAAGCAACGCCATGGTGTATCTCTTCTTCATATTTTCTTTTCAAATGGGTTGTTTTGCCTTCGATTTTATCTTGAATTCTGGTTATGCATTTTTTTTTATTTTTTTTTGTGTTGTGTTATTCTCTCAGGATCCTCGATTATGAGGAGAAATAATACATGTAGCTCTTCTGAAAACGGTTATAAAGGATATAGCTAGAACACCTTTCACAAGCATCAACCAAAATAGTGTGGCTACAAGGCTAATCCAGGTGGAGGACATCCTCATATTGTTATGGATTGATTGTTTTATTCCATTCATAATCTTATTTAAGTCTGAGTTTGAAGACCTTTTTTCAGTTACTGATCAGGCATACATATGGGGATCTGATATCCGCAACTGGCAGCGCAACTTAAGCCCACTGACATGGCCTGAAATTTTGCGTCAGTTTGCGTTGTCTGCTGAATTTGGGCAAAACTGAAGAAAATGAACATTGAGCAACCATATTATCGCAAGGAAGATGAGGTATGCAACTTTGTTGATGTGTCCTGGGTTAACCCTATTGGGTTTCTGTTACTTTCTAAGAGTACAGAAAGATATAGTTATGTTTCTACATCTACCAAGTTGTTGTAGTAATGTTAAGCCTAGGGCTGCTTATTATGTACTCTCTCCATCAAATGTATCGTCTCCATTCAACTAGGATAGTCAGCTAATACCATTAATATCTCTAAATATATGTTGATATCTAATGTTAAATTTTGGAAATGCGTTGTCTGTATATGCTTCTTTTGTCTGGATGTTGAGATTGTTATTTGTGAGTAAGTCAGGCTAAGTTGTCTACAATTTTTTTGGACAATAGGACCGAGATGTTTTGAATTCAATTCACTTGGCTTTGTTGATGTAGTTGCTATTCTTTCATAGGAAACAGATGCTATATACATTTGACATACCTTTGCGTTGGCCTATGCTTCATGCGATGTGGTATTGGAGTTCTCATGCTCTTCCATAAGCTGAAGATACATTTTGCCATACCGTCTATCCAAATAATCCAAACTCCTTAGGGAGCTCATAATGTTTTGTATTGCAAGTCTAATACTACCATTTGAGCATTAAGAATTTAAGATATAGCTTATATATTAATAATATTGAAAACATATGATCTTTTTCCGAGGAGTAGGGAAAACAATATACGGTTAAACCATACTTGCACTGTAGGGTTTTTGAATATGTTTAACAATGGTACGCAAAAGAATCAACTTTATCTTTTTTACTGTTGGGTAAGACTTAAGAGGAGTTTGTTGGTTAATTGTGGTAGTTTAGGTTGAGTTATACTCCCTCCGTCCCGGTCAATTATTATCTATTTTCATTTAGGGGTGTTTCACTCATTTGTTATCAATAACTTCCATTTAAATTTACTTTCTTTTAAAAAAAATATTTAAAAATTACACTCAAAGTAATGCAAAACAAATCATTGGGACAAACGGAGTTCAATGAAACATTTAATTTGATGGAACCTGATAATGAAGGGTAGGTATATTTTACTGTTTTGGGTCATTTGGAAACAGACTCTTTTCGGAAAACTCAGTAAGGTTCCGTACATCGACCCCCAACCCCACAATTTGTGGAACCCCTTGAGGCTCTGGGTAATGTTGTATAATGTAGTTGTACTGCATGAAAAGGCGAAAAACTGGGAACTGAACTGTGATTTTTTTGCAGAGATGACTTTCGGGACTATGCAGATTTATGCTATAGCGAATTTGGTGATAGAGTGAAGCATTGGATGACACTAAATGAACCGTTAATACTATGATATATCCGGTTACGCAGTAGGAAACGGACCACCATGTCGATGTTCTAAATGGCTTAACCTTAATTGCACTAGAGGTAAGTCGGGAACTGAACCGTACACGGTGGCCCACAACTTAATTCTGGCTCATGCAGCAGCCTCTAAGTTGTACTAGGAAAAGTACCAGGTCACACCCTCACTTGTCATTTATCTTTAATGTTTCTCGTTATTTTCGAGTTAATTCTGATTATACACTCACAGATGACGATTCCCATAAAGTAATTCATGAACAATTTAATTGATGATTTTACATAACGTGCCTGTAAATGTTCAGAAATCTCAAAATGGAGAAATTGGCATTGTCTTAGCAGCAAACTGGGTTGTGCCTTTGTCAAAGTCTGCACATCACCGTGAAGCTGCTCAAAGGGCTCTAGATTTTATTATTGGATGGTAAGTAATTTGTTCCTAAACTAATACTCGTTAAGTCCCCGCCAATACTTGTGCAAGTGGATTACACAGTCCTACGCTCAGCCATTCTTCACCATACAAAACCTGCCTAAATATGAAATGTAAACTATTGTCCGGAGACGGACCAAAATGAAATTTTTAAATTGTTGGTTATGGCACTCAGTATAGATCTTGCAATATTCACGTCTTTTGCTCTTGCTTACTTCATGTTATATACTCTGTAGTACGGTGTATCCTGTTTCAAATGATTTATTCTGAATTTCGTCTTCTCGCCTGTCAGCCACTCCTCTATAAGGCCAGTGATTGGGAACTCTGGAAAGCCAATATGGAAAATATCATTCATTCACATTTAAATGTAAACACGAGTGACTTTGGATCTCCACTTTGTTGGCGAAGATTCTCAAATGAGCGAGTGATCCTTTTTTTTCCACTTTTCTTATTAGGTTCATGGCGCCACTGACAAGAGGAGATTATCCGCATAGCATGTGCTCTATAGTCATGAATCGGTTGCCAAAGTTCACAAGAAAAGAGTCCAAAATGGTGAAAGGTTCCTTTGATTTTATAGGGCTGAATTAATATTCTGCTTCATATGCAACCAATGATACTGTTTCATCAAATTCATCGAGATTAAGCTACCTTACTGATACACTATTAAGTAAGTTGTTAAGCCTTTTAAACGCACATTAACAGTTACTCTCAGTCTGTCACTACTCTGTCACCCGATATCTTTTCGTTACTTTTTATTTCTTGCAGGTGAGAATAATGGAGTTCGGATTGATCCAGAGGTAAGTTTTAGCTACAATTAGTATTTCTGCAAAAAAAAACTGCTAATTCTAAAACATATTCTGAAGTTGATAGAAGTTTTGGAGGCGACAGGAGGGGCCCAACTTACCTTGTTTGGTTAGCCGATTGGGTTAGAAACTTAATCAAAAATCAAAACCCTTTCAACGTGGGAAGAATTTGGAAGGAAAACTTCATTGGATTTGTTTTCTCTATCCCTTCCCCATTCTATTCTTTCCCCTTCCCCCCAATATCCTATTCAAAGAAGGCGTTAATGTTAGCTAGATTAACATCTAAATTCTAATCGGCGCTAATTCAGTTTGACTAGGTACTCAAAGATTATGGATTTTGCTCAAGGATACAAAACTAAACTTGCATGCTATACTCTTTATTTTTCAGTCTTGATCGCAGTTTTATGTGTGTTCCATTATGTGATGTTTTTTTCTTGGTTCATGACAGGAGTGGGAAAGGCCACAGCCAGGGAGAAGGCCAGATATATTTCCTCAGTTCAGCCCTATGAAAACACCATTACCAAGTCCAATGCCAGCAGACCTACCTGAGGAAGATGAGGACGAGGACTAGGAAGAGAAGAAAGAAGAGGAAGAAGAAGATCCAGAAAAGGAAGAGCAAGATAACCCTGAGACGCAGTAACAGGAATGCAAACATTGCTCTTGTATGAAGCAGCATCGTCATGTCCAATCATGCTTGGTCAAGAAAAGATGTAAAATTAAAATCATCAGTAGTCTATAATCCAATTTAAATTATGGTGGAAAAATGTACAGACAAAATAGAACGCACAGACCAAGCTTGACAAACTTTGTATAATTATCAAGATATGCAAATCGATCAGACCAAAACCCTTTCCAACCAGCATAAAATGAAACATTTTCTCCTTTGTTTTCTCCTATTTTTTCTGTGTTTTATATAATCCGGCAGCCGCAACCTATAAAATTGTGTAAATTGCGTCCATGATTGAGTAAAACTTGTACTTGAAAGAGCAATACCCATAACAAATAACACTTATGTGATTCATACTATCACAAATTCACAATCGAGTTGCATTTAAGGCAACATTACATTGATTAGATAACTGAAATGATTCATGTGAGTTCACCAATTTCCTTCTCTCGTCAATTTGATTTTTCTCAAGGATTATCATTGAAGGAATGAAGGTTAGCAAAACTATAAAACTGTAATTGTTTCACAGTTATCGCCCTTAATTATACTTTTTGTACTTCGAATGCCAATCAGCTCTCTGTTTCACAGTTTTTTACCATCATACTCCAAATTTATTGAAGAGGAGAAGAATGGGAAAGAGGCGACGACGAATAGGAACGGGAGAAGAGAGGAGGAGAAGTGGATGACCAAGCAACGGTGGCGAAAGAGAAAGAAAGAGAGAAATATAGAGAGGAGGAGAGGGATGGAATGAGGACGTGATAAGAGGACGAAGAAAGTAAATTGTAAAAGGAAACACGATGAAGAGAAGAAGGGGAGAAAGGGCCGATGAAGGGGAATGTGAGAAAGGATAAGGACAGGAGATAAGGGGCAAGGTAAAAATGAGGGATTAGAAGGAGACAGTTGCAGCATCGAAGAGAAAGAGCATTGGAAAATAGGAGGCGTGAGTGAAGGAAAAAGATGGTGATGACAAAGAGGAGAAAGAAGAAGAGGGATGAGACCATAAAGAGGATGCGACAACACCGAATTGGAAGAGGAGACGGAAAGAGAAGTTGTAAGAGGGGTGTGGAAAGATGAGGATGAGGATGAGAAGGAGAGTGAGAGGGAGGAGGAAACAGGAATGAAAGAAAAAAAAGTAGTTGGAGATTTGGAGTCGTATGTTCACGTAGGAGGGGGACAAAAGGAAGGATAAGGAGAAGGAGAAGGAGCAGTAATAGGATTAAAAATGATTATAATGAGAAATTTTAAAAATTATAAGAACATCATTTAAAAATTGAATTTTATCGAGAAAGAAATGAGGGGAAAGAAGAGGAGGTAGGGAGAGGAAAATGGAAGGGTGTAAACGATAAGACAAAAAGGAAAGAGAATGAGATGAGGAGAGAAATATTGACAGGTACGAGAAGGAGGAGTAATATGAGAACAAGCGAGGAGAAGATCAGGAAATTGAAGATATGTAAGAGGAAGAGGAGAGGGATATGGAAGGGTTATTGGAGGAGGAGGTGGAGAAGGAAGGATGAGGACCACGACGAAAAGGGGGGGGAGGGGCGTGGTTGAGTACACAATGACGTTGGAGATAAAAGAGTAAGAAAAAGTGAAAGACAAAGGAGATGAAGTGGGGAAAGAGGGGAAGAAGTATAAAGGTGTAAGAGGAGGAGGTAGAGTAGTATGAGGAGAAAGGGGACGGCCAACGATAATAATTTAGAAGGTAATTGATTCTAATGAAAAAAAGAAACAAATTATTAGAATTATAGCTAAAAAATAGAATTTATTAAATTTATCGAATTTCTTTTTTATTAATTTATCGGATTAATAGAGAGAATCCTAATCACGATGTCATTTTCTTGGAAGGACAAGTAGTAGGAGAATAAGAGAAAAGGGGAGAATGCGGATGAGGCTAGGGAAAAGGAAAAGAAAGGTGGTTTGGTTGGTTTGTGTTTAGGTTGTAAACTTAAACTTCGTTGTCTACCACTAAAGTAAGCTATATGCGGTTGTGGTCATCGTTAAGGAGTTAGTTTGTGAATCCACGATTTCTTAAGCGTATGAGTTGTCACTGGGCTATGTTAGAGAGTTGGAGTAGTATGTCCAGGTAGACTGAGGAGAAAATGGAGGAAGAGTAGTAGTAGCAGTAATAGGAAGAAAAGTGTTATAATAAGAAACTTAAAAAATTATAAGAACTTCACTTAAAAACGGACTTTAATCGAATTTACTCTTCGTTAATGGATGAGTTCATAAAGACAATTTTAATCACGATGTCATTTTCTTGAAATAAGCATAGAGAGACTTAAGGAGGAGATGAAATATGAGGGAGGGAGACATGGAAATAAAAAGGGGTAAGAAAGAGGACAATTAAGGTAGGAAGAGAGATGAGGATTAGGATTAGGAGGATGCAACGTTAAAAAGGACAATTAAGGTAGGAAGAGAGATGAGGATGAGGATTAGGAGGATGCAACGTTAAAAAGGAAAAAGAAGGGGAGAGAAGAGAATGAGGGGAAGAGGATGAGAAATAGGGGGAAGAGAAGAAAGAAGGGTGTGAGGACACATAGTAGGAGGAGAAGAAGGGAACGAGAAAGAGATGGAGGTCGAAAAAGAGATTAAAGGGAGAGAATAGGAGGTTGGAGAGGGAATAAAAGGATGTGAACGATAAGAGGAAATGAAAAGAGGAAAGAAAGGGGGAGAAAGAGTAAGATTTGGAGGAGTGCAAAGAAAAATGGGAGGAGAACTAATATGAGAGCAAGTGAAAAAGAGGATATATGAGGGCATGGAAGAACTAAGGAAGAAGGGAGGGGAAAAGGATGAAGGTCGAGAAAGAGAGTGGACGGAAGGAAAAGAAGACAAAGAGTGAGAAATTGAAGGATGTGAATGATAAGAGGAAGAGGAAAGAGGAAGGAGGGGGATGAGAAAAGGGAAATATATGGAGGCGTGGTACGTACGAGGAAAAAATCGGAGGAGGCGTTATAGAAGAACAAGTGGAGGAGAAGATAAAGGAGGAGAATGCGGATGAGGGGAAGGGGAAAGCGATTGAGGTCGAGGACGAGAGTAAGGGTAAAGAAGAGGAGGTAGCGAGAGGGAAATGAAAGGATGAGAACGATCATATGAAAGGGAAAGAGGAAGAGAATGTGAGGGAAAAGGGGAAGATATGGAGGAGTATATGTAGTACAGGGGAAAAATGGGAGGAATACTATAAGAGTAGGTAGAGGATGAGGGGAAGTAGATAATATATAAGTAGAAGATATATGGACATAGAAGCTATAAAGGAGAAGGAAGGAGAAGTAGGACTACGAGGTTGAATAGGGAGAATTGGTTTAGAATACGACGGCGTTGAAGAGAAAGAGAAGGCCGAGGTAAAGGGTGAGGAATGAAGGTCGGGAAAATAGGGGGAAGGGTTAGAGGGAGAAGAGCAATTAGTATGAGGACTAAGAGAGGATGAGGATGCGTATGAGTGAGATTACTCTTGGCTATTAAGGGTATACGACAATGTCGAAAACTGCAGCGAGAAAAATCAAACGAAAACGAATTATAACTCTGGGATAGATTGTAGAATCATGCACGAAACACTTTATTTCACGAACTATTCAACTTTATTACATGGCCTAGATTTCATGAATACTCTTGTGGGATAAGACTACAATTGCCTCTTCTTTTAGCACTAAGGGGAAAGACTACTAATGGAATATTAATGTTGAATCGAAGATAATGTCATGATGATGTTCAATAATGGAATCTTATTGAAATTCTTATAAAATGATCAATTTTTATTTAATAGTGAAAAGTTATCTAAATGTCTCTTACATTTCAATCTTTAGAAATAAGAACTCCAATGATTTTATAAATGTTGTATGGTGGGAATGGTTAATTCCAAAATAAAGCTAAGAGGAACAAACCAAATGGAACAACATATCAACGGAATGCTCGTGAAATGATAGTGTAGGGAAGGACGAGAAGATAATAGGAAAATGAGTCGAAGGCGCGCTGCGGGAATAAGAGAAAGAGAGAGGATGAGCAGAAAAATGGAAGAGGTGGCGGGGAGAGAAATGAGAGAAAAGGGTAAGGAATAAAGGGGGGGCGAAGGATAAGGCGACGGAAATCCGCATTCTCCTCGAGTAAGGGGGGAAGGATAAGGCGAAGGGTTAGTATAATGAGTTTGATAACTTTACCTTTAAGGCGAAGGGTTAGTATAATGAGTTTGATAACTTTACCTTTAAAACATACCTAGGAAACCATTAAGGCAGCGCGGAAAGCCGTATAAATTGGGAAACGCGTGTACACTACGTTATATAGTTGCCTGAACTAAAATAGCGAGCATTCTGCATGTCTGTTATTATAATCTTATTATTTAATGCATAAAATGCTTAGCCAGCATACTCAAACACATGATCAGAACGAGGTCTTGCAACCTTATTCTCTTGTATAGTGTTTAAGCATGCTAACGTTTCTTTCATTTTACATGTTCAACTAATAAAAATGATTACTAAATTTACGTCTACTAATTGCCCTAATGGAAATAGGATGATATGGCATAATACAGTCCTTACGAAACACAATCCAAACACGTACTGCAAATACAAACAACACGACAAATGGCGTCACCAAACAGAAAACGAAACAAGGAACCATATTGGGGAACCGCGCCCGTTGATTGTAATTAGAAGAATAGAAATTTACAAACACATTGACATACATTGATTGTGATGAACCCTTGTAATTCTCAACTCGAGATCACAACATGATGACAAAGTTATCTACATCTATTCTATTGGGTTGTCAACCGCACTAATCTCGCATTCACTAAAATACTAACATCGGAACAACAAAAGTAACGTTAGAGAGGTAAACCGCCAAACTTACGGGATTTTGGCACCGCGCCCGTTGGGCGCGGGGCAAAAACTAGTATAAATAAAAATATTTATTTGCAAAAAAGAAACCGAGAAAAAAGAAGGAGAAAATCGATAACATTGCTCAAAGTCCAAAAGGACTAGGTAGATAGGGTATATAAAAAACCAAGTCCAGCCCAAGATTAAAATATCCACGGCCGGATTTGCTAGGGTTTATCTATTTCTCTACCAATTTTGCGCACACACTGTCTCACTCTCTCACTTGTCACTAAAACAACTGCTCTAGTCAACAAATATCTCTCTCCATTCTCCCATCCATTTTCATGAATTTTATTCACTAAATTAATTTCCAATTTACTTTTTTTATTTATATAAAATCTTTCCAATTTTCCATTAACACCAAACCAAACAAAAATGGCAACTGCAAACCCTTTTGATTTGTTGATTGACGACGACGCCGGTGATCCTTCCGTCCTCATCGCCGTCTGTGAACAGAGAGCCGCCGCCGCTGTCGCCGCAGCTGCTGCCGCTGAAATTCAAGCCGCCGCCGTTGCAACAACCAAGCCTGCTAAGCTCCCTTCCTACCCGCGTCCTCCTGCTCAAGCTGGTCCTCTCTCCCTCTCTTTTTCTATTACTTTCTCCTTTTCGATCATTTGTTTACCTTTGATTAAAATACGTCTCGGAAATTTTGAAAAACTAAACAAATGATTGAGACGGAACAACGAGTGTTTATTTATATTCTGTATTTACATTTTTTTTTGTTGATTTTATTAGTTATTTATTACTCATTTCTTGGTCGCAAGTATGAATTTTGATAGTAATACTGTATATGTTTTCCATAAAAAAAATAAAATATTAATTACTGGAAAATATTACGGTTAAAGTATCGTCTTGAAGATCTTGAAAAGAAATCGAAAGAACCTTAAGTTTTAGGGAGGAAATATTGTTGTTTTTATATTGTGTTTGAAATATCGGTGGATGAAGTTGAAATTTTGTGTTTCTGAGGCAGGAATGACTGTTAATATATGTGATTGTGGTAGAAATCAAGTTATACGTTAGCCGCGTTCTATGAAATTGTTAGAATAATCGAGAGCAGGCGATAATAATAGCGACTTTGTAACTAGGACGATGTAATTGCGATAATAAGAAGGACGTAAATGTTTTCTTAGAGAATGATGGAATTGCGATAATAAAAATGACGCTGTAACTAGGATGGTGTCATTATGTCTTTCAAAAATGTTCCTGAGAATGATGGACTTGCAAACACGGTTTTTTATAAATTTTGAGAGAGATTACGCGAAGACTTGTTTTCAGATGTTGCACCATAAATGTGGCCGAGCTAGGTAGCGAATATAGGGAAGTTAGTTTGAGTTGATGTATTTTTGGACGTGTGTATTCGATTTGATGTATTGTTTGACGTGTCTGATAAGTCTAAGCTCAACTTTTTTTTTTGTTTACAGGAAGAGAGGCAAGGAATGAAGGAGGTCGTGGGTATGGCCGCGGGCGTGGAGCAAATGGAGCCATCTCTAATAGGGAGAACCTTGCCCCTAATGAAAATGGATTTAATCCTTTGGATGGTGCCATGAAGAAGCCTTATGAAGGGCGTTTGGGATTTGATCATGGTCGTGGAGGAAGGCGTGGAGGTTTCAGCAATGGAGATGCTGATGGAGAGCGTAACAGAAGGAACTATGAGCGCCGCAGTGGTTCTGGACGTGGGTTAGTGACTGTTTATCTATGAACAGCAAACTTTATTGGTATATTTGCATTGGATGTATCAGCTGAATGGGTTATTCACTTTATTTTGGTAATTTTGTTTCGTTCAGAAGTGAGGTCAAGCGTGATGGTGCTGGCCGTGGAAACTGGGGAACGACAAATGATGATATAGCCCGGTGAGTGTATAAGTCTTCTTGGGTTTAATAAGTTATATTCTTATTTTGCGCTTATATACTAATTGAGAATCTTACTTTGCTAGGGCGGTGGAGGAGCCTATTGCAGAAAATGAGGTGATTGTTGCAGCTGAGAAGCCAGCAGGAGAGGAAGAAAATGTTGATGCTGGGAAGGAAACTACTGTGAACAAGGCTGAAGAGCAACCTGAAGAGAAGGTGAGGTTTTTTTTTCACACGTGTAGCCGAGTCGTGTTGCATGGCTGCATCTCTTTATTTAGTGTTCATTATATTTCGTAAAGTTTGAGTTTCTCTTAATTCCAAAGAAGGTTTTCTGTTTGTACACAACTTCATCTTATCTGATGTCCTCTTTTGTTTGTCTGTTGCGTAGTAGTCTTTCTGTACACTGCCTTTCTTTTCGTCCCTTGAAGCATTTATTTCTTTGGTGGGAGGGGCAGAGAATCAAGGTCAAATAATAGAGAAGTACGGTTATTCATGGTGATGTTGGTTGTTTATTGAAAAGCAAGATGTATACTTTATTTATTGTCTGAGAAGCAGTGAGCTTGTTATATTTATGTTACTCAAGGTCTCAAGGATAATGTTAGCTTGCCTAGTTGCCTATGGGGGAGTTTTTTTCGGCTTTGGTGAAGTTAGCTGTGTTATGATTTTAGATGCCGTGGACTATTGATTTGCTGTATTTTATTCTGTTTTAGCGAAAATTTGTGGTGTTTGATTAAATGCTGTTTTAGTATCATGTGGGTCATCTCAGAAACATCACTCTAGGGCAGATGGTGTGGTAAGGTGGTTGCAAAAATGAGATTTTACCCTTGTGTTAAGTGCACAAAGAGACTATTTTGGAACAATTCATAGAAGTCACTATCACTGATAGCTACTTCAAGAATATATAAGAAATGACTGTTAGGTGATACCTGAGATATTGAGAATCCACTCCATGCCACTAGAGTCAGGGGAGGTTTGTTTAATTTCCAGCAATAGTGAGTATTTGACTCTTTTGAAAATGGTATTGCTTTGTGGCTTACCTTTTTTTTTTGAAGATCATTGTTCTGATTATTCTATTCTATCGGGTTTCAGCAATATACGCTCGAGGAATATGAGAAGATACTAGAGGAAAAAAGGAAGGCCTTGCTGTCTCTGAGCGAGCAGAAGAAGGGTGAGGAGAGGAAGATTGATGTCAAGGAATTTCAGTCTATGCATCTGGTATCAAAGAAGAAGAATGATGATGAAGTTTTCATTAAACTGGTAATATTCATTGTAAAATGGCACGTTGAGTTTAAGATACTGTAATAGTATTTTTGTAATAAAAAACTTTACATGCATCATCTGTCAGGATTCTGAGAAGGATAAGAGAAGAGAGGCTGCTGAGAGAGAGGAGAAATCCAAGAAGGTAATCTTAGTTTATGAATCTTGCACCCTGTAGTTGAGATTTATATTTTTCCATAGTTAAAATGAGACATTTGTTTTGGTAATTGGTAGTCCATCATACACGTTTTGGTAGTTTAGTTGGCTTTCAAGAGGTCTAGATGTTGGTCAAATTTACAGTTAGCTCAATCTGGTGTCTGCACATTTTGAAACCTCGCTAATAGGCATAGTCTTGGCTAGTCTCTTGCTCGACACTTGTATTTTTTGAGGTATTCTCTTGAAAGTCACGTTTATGCTTAGACATTTATGGAAGGGTAGGGGCCGTCTTTCAAATTTGTCCTAGTCTAGAAGGGGATGGTCAAATAGGCTTGCAGAAGGGAAATGGAGGGACATCTTGAGCATTTCCCTCCTAACTCAAGGGACTAACCAAACAAGGGAAATCGTTCCTCTACCTTCCATCCAAATCCCTCCATCTAACCAAAAAGTTAATGGGTCTATTTAGTAGACTACACAGTACAAGACAAGGATGCTTCGAGCATCTTTTCTTTGATGCTTAATCCCCCCTCTAATAGGCGTAGTTTTAGAAGTGTCTTGTTGACCACTTTCTTAGCTACCCCTACTTGGACACAGAATACTACCCCTTGGCCTATCTCCCCCCTCTGTAAAGGGTTGGTTTTACAGAGGTGCATCTGGCCGAGTGGTGTTATCCTTACCAAAAACATTTTTGAAGTCGATTCCCTACTATGATGTGAAATTTCCCTTGGACTATGCCACAACTACACAATGGCTGGTTCGATGCTACTGGTTTCGAACCCATGTCACGAGTCTCAAAAACATTTGACATCTGCATTATGATATGATGATGAGAAGCTTTAAAAATGATCTGTTTTTATTATTCATACACGCTGACATGCCATTTTTCTATTGGTGCTTGTGTTGCAGTCTGTGAGCATTAATGAGTTCCTCAAACCAGCTGAAGGAGAGCCACGCTACAGATCAGGTGCACGCGGAAGGGGAAGGGGCCGTGGTGATAGAGGTGACCGAAATGGCGGAGATGGCGGCTATGCTAGGAACAATGGGTCTGCTCCAAAAATCGAGGACCAAAGTCTATTCCCAGCCTTGGGCGGGAAATGAGAAATGAAGATGTCTTGCTACACTACTAGTTATCTAATTGTTTTTGGATTTGTTGCTTTCGAAACGTGGTCAGTCTATGATGCCCAGGAGCTTCTAGATAAACTCTTTACTGTGTTTTCCTGCATTAAGAGTGTAAATTTTAGATGGCTCGACTTCACAAACTTAGATCTAATTTTGGCCTTTATGAATCTCAAAATTGGATACAGCCATACCGGTGGTGTTCGTGCTGTATCAGGTGACGGAAATTTGAGTTAATTTGGTCCTCAACGGCTCATAATATTTAACTTTGTCCAAAACAATTCATTGACCCCTTAGGTTACAGGGTATCAGTAAATATCCCATTACTCTCATATAACAGTTAACCC